>BMAV01024643.1:540978-557384 GCA_019973955.1 Trichonephila inaurata madagascariensis | reverse complement strand
AATGAAAGTTCTAAAAGTAATTTATGAATATCCCTTGCATTTGTTGTAAAATTTACTTAAGTAAATGTTAATCAAATTGTCCGATTTAGAATATTTATCTATGCATTCTTGATACGTAAGTGCACAATTTCAAGCATTTAGTAAATATTTATAAACATAATAATAAAAAAGGAAATTTATTGTTTAATGTAGAAAGAAAAGAGAAAATATGTTAAACTGCCTTTAATTTTTTTAAATGCTGTGCATATTTTCGAGTATAAGCAAAGAGTACGTTTTCTATCCAAAAATATACCTAAAATTCAAAACCCGAATTGAAAAAAAGAAGGGGGAAAAACATACCTTTTAAACGTGTCACCATGAGGCATGCACGCTTTTATTTCATTGGAATTTTACCTCGTACACTAGAAAAAGCACTTATTTAAATTTAGAAAAAACATATAGGTTCTATACTTGAGTCATTTTTTTGCTCTATTTTTCTTTATTTTTCTTTATTTATTTTTTAAATTAGTTGAAAGAAAATTTGCATACAGCTAACTAAAATTGTTGGTGTTTATGGAAAATTCTAACAAAATGGCTTCTCGGCATTTTTTTGTAAGTGAAAAGCATATTCGAGCGTGGAAAAAAAAAACTTTTTGAATAAAGCAAATTGCAAAATGTAAAAAATGCAGCATAATTGGAGGAAAAACTTGTCTTATATTTACCATATATACATTTAGACATTACAAACTCTATGAACACTTGAATTCCGCCGCCGACATTGAAGATACAAATGATTTCTTTTTTTAAATAAAGATTGGATTCAAAACACCCAAACAGTTTAAAGATTAAAATCGCTTCAACATGACTAACGGAGAATGAAAAAAAACAACTGTGTTTCCTGAAATACATATTTTCCAAAATTAGCGGATCCGTATACAAGTCGAACCCGTATTTTAGCTCTTTGAAAATTTCTTGGTTTATACACATACGGTAAATGTTTGAGCTTGCTACAGTAATGATGATGGCAATACTTTACAAATTATTCCTCAACTGGAAAAATAATTTATCAATAAAAATCAATGACTTAAATTGATACACCCCTATCCATTTTCTAATAATTTTTTTAAAAATTTTGCGAAATTCAACATGAGCTCATAAAATAAACTTACTTCCAGGTCAAATATCTCTTAAGGATTTGAAGTTGATTGTTTTGAGATAGCGTGTTCGACCCCAGACCAAGACGGTGGATTTTCATGATGTAAAAAAACCACAGCGTCCATGGCGTATGATTATGCAGCATGTTAAAGATCCCTCGAGTGCCTGTTTGGCTTGGGGGCTCTCGGTAAAATTAAATTCCAACTACGACTTCGCATAGTCAGAGCTCAGATACCTCTCTTTGAGGAGAAAACTTGGTGTCAAATTTATATTGCAGTGATTGATATCCACCTAAATGGTGCCTCACTAGAAATTGATTCTAGCTAACGGGGAAAGTACTAGACAGTAATTAACAATCCGCAGCCCCATTAAAAAAATATCAAATAACCACTCTAATTTAAAAACAACTTTCATTTCTAAACATGGGAATAAATATGTATATATATTTAATATATATATATATATATATATATATATATATATATATATATATATAGTCTTATTCTCTACAAACAAAAGATAAGATCCAACAATCACATTCGAAAAACACATAGACAGCAGGTAAATCATACAATGAAAGACATATGAGCAACCGAGATTAAAAATTATAAAATGGATGCTGCAGTTTTATAAACATTGCTGACTTAGGACAGCTAATATATAAAATAATTTATATAAAAATAATATATATATAAACATTTCATTAAATATTCAAAAATACCTAATTAGTTTTATTAATAGTGAGTGAGTGAGTGAATATCAACGTCACACTGTTCAGCTACACAAGGGCTTTTGGCGACGGACCTCGTTATTTTGAACCATGGTCAAGTGACGAGGGCGATATTTGAGCTGGCACCCCCCTCTCCTAAATACCACACCAACGGGATTGTAATATTAATAGTTTATTATTATAAATTTATCATTTTTCCTAGATAATGTTGTTACCTGCATATTTAAATAATAGATAAAAACTACTTATTCTCTTAGTTTCATTTTAACCATACAGTAATATTTTATTTATTTGTTTTTTTTTTAAAATACAATTATATAATTCTAGTGTCCGTCAAGTAATGTTAGTATTTATGCATACTATATAATTATTTTATTTCTATTAATTTCATACTCTCTCTTTTGCTATATGCTACTATTTAGCAAATTCCATGCTTTCCATGCACGATTCTGGACCCAAATACAAATGTATTTGGGTCCAGAATCTGACAATAACTTGTTTATTGTACTCAGATTTAGCACCGGCTCTGCTCTTTTGAATGTAAGTTTTAGGTAAGTTACCTTTTTCTTGTAATGGATTTAGATATTCTAACCATTATTTTTCATAAGATTTTGCTCAGTATTATTAACAGAAAGAGGAAGGTTGGCTGGCAAAAAAGCATGTTCAACCCTATTTTTATATAAGTTATTTTTTATATATAAGAGTCATCCTAAATCAGCAATGTTTATGATACTACAGCATCTACATATATATTTTAAATTCTATTACTTTTATAATTTCTAATACATCTTATTTAAAATCTTATGTCTGGTTTATTTTTCAATTTCGTTTTTTTCACTTCAGTTTTAGTGATTTCACTTCAGTTTTAGTCACGTGACAGTGGTAATTGTAGTTCTAGAATGATGTTAGTTCTAAGCAAGTAGAAATACTTTTCCATTGGTTGATTCCGCATCATCGAATAGAATTCTTAGCGCAGTTTGACAGTAATTTTGTGAGAACGTCCAAAAGAGGCTAAATTTCAAAATAGAAATTTATTACTTTAGATAAAATTAAATCTGAAAAATAATGATGGTAGATATTTAAAGGAAAAAACTTGATGAATTTTGAAAACGGTATAAAATACGATTCTGCAATTTTACTAAAATGGGAGTATTATTCATTGTACATAATTTTATTTAAAGTTTTGAAAAGTTACCGACAAGAATTTTATTAATCAGTATAAAAGACGTTAAAAAATAAATAAATAGAGTCGGATTAAAATATTTTGCACAAAATAAAATTTCAAAAAAAAAATAAATAAAATAAAAGAAACAAGTAATATTTTATCAAATATACTTATACACTATTTTCGTATATATATTACAATAGAATTGTTTATACAGTATACCAAAACATACTATACGGAAAATAATAAACTTTGTATTTTTATAAATCTAATAAGATAACCTATACAAAAATAAAACCATAAAAAAAAAAAAAAAAATTGTCAATTTTTGGGGAGCTTGATACCTTAAATACATCATTCTCACACAAACACAACTATTAATCATCAATGAACTGTCATTCATATTTTATTTTAGTGAATAGAATATTCCTGTAAAAAAATACCATGAACAAAACATCCTGCACAACCACTAAACAAAGAAAATGGACTCGTCTTAAATTGCAGCGATCCCAAAGTAAAAGAAGTCGGGAAAATAAATGATGGGTTCTGGAGAAGGGCAAGCTGGTTTCTCAGGCTTGATTACCGGGGATCAAACTCACCCTCCCGTCAGCAATCCCTGATAATCCCGATTCTGGAAGCATCAGGAATGAAACACTTGCTCGCTTCATCCATCCGTAAGACCTAGGGGATGAACATGAAAAGAGCCCAAGAAAAGAAGACACCGCACAACGTCAGATGACGACTATTTACGGCATTAGAGGGACGTTGCGACTGAGTTCTCATCCATTATCAATGTCTATCATCAAACAAAGAGGGAGTAAAAGGGTTGAATTAGGGAGGGTATTGTGTTAAGGAGGTGTGTTTGTCTATAGGGAGCAAGAAGGCTTTGAATTGAGGAGGATCGATGAAATAGACTCTTCGGGAAGATAATGATATGTGAATGAGGGATTCTAGGTTAAAATGAGTGTTAAAAGAGGTTTGGAAAATTATTTTTATTGCTTTTCCAATGGTGTCTTCTGTAAATAACATAAAAGTTAAATGAAATTTATGGGTTAAAATCCGAGTAGGGAAAGAAACATAGGTAAGGTTACCATAAGTTAAAATGAATGCTTAAAAAAACTGCGTTTGATAATTTACTGTAATACCTTTTTTTTTTTCTTTTGTAAACATATTTTTTAAAAAGATTTACTTGTGAATAAAATAGATTTTAAGTTGATGGTATAGAATCATCCACAAGATGAATCTGTGCAAAAGATAAATGAGAAAATTCAGAATAAAAATTATCATTATAGGTTGGCTTCATTATATATTTTGCTGATTTTTTTCGTGTTGTTATTAAGAAAGAAATAAGTCAGATAAAATACAGCAAAAATGTATAGCAGAAAACAGGTACTTATTTTATGATATAATTTTCATTAAAAGGAAGAGTAATAACTGTTTTTTAATAATTTTAATTATTTCCTTTCTTTAAGGATACCATGCTGAATTTTTGTATAAGTCTTCATTCTTAAAGATAAACTGATTGCTAATGGCTGCAGAAATGTATAAAGATAGAGAGGATCAAAGAATCTCAGTTTTAAGATAAATATATATTTATGCAAATCCCACATTTTATTATGACTTCATTCTCAATATTATTTCATTTTAAAATTTCTAATAATAAATATTGTACTGTAAATTGTTAAAAGAAATGCAACACAGAATATTTTCATTATGAGAGCAAGCATCAAAAGAATACTTCACAAAGCCCAAAACTCAAAAATAAATAAATAAATAAATAAAAACTGTATGTAACATATCGCTGAAATTATAAGTTATAATTGCAAACTAAAATATTTTATTTTATTTACTTTTATTGCCTTACTCAGTTGAGATACCTATTTTTATTATTCTTTCTAACTGATATTGTTAATTTCTTTAGCGATAAGCAAAAGTATGGAATCAATGTTTTATCTGCGTTTTGTATAAAATATAATAAGATTATTATAACTTACTTAACTTATTCTATATATATCACAGTTTTGTAAATTAAAATATTATTGAATAGTTATATACTTCTTTTAATCTTTATATTCGAGAAGGAATTTTTACATAGTTTTATCCAAAATTGTACTCTTCATGTTCTACGCAAAATTAAAAACAAGATTTCGATATATATACCAAAGATAGAAAAATAAATAATGGTGCATATTATGTGTATGCAAAAATTAATGGAATTATAGTTTTGATTAATTACTTAGTTCCTCATCATTTTTTGTTTTGTTATTCAATTTATGCATTCCTTGCCAATATCTAGTTAGCAAAATGTGAATATTAAACTTTTCTTCGTTAAGCATCATTGTATCTTAGGCTGTCTTAAATTTGATATATGTGCGAGAAAAAAACCTGAATCTAAACTTTAATATTCCTATGCAAATGTAAATAGAAATTTTCCTAGTATGCAAAACTAATATTTTCCATACTTAATGCAATCCCTTTAAATGAATTTCTTACATTCCTTATTATTCATCATAATTACAAGAACAAAAAAAAAAACCCGAAAAAGAAAAGAAATCCTGTAAACTTAAAAATTTATATGGATAATATTTTTACTTCAAATTCTGCAAAGATCATTATCCAGAAATATGGAAATAACTAATGATCAAAAAATATTGAATACTTCTCTGATAAAATATATTACTTAATTTTGGATATAGTTTCATTGAATTTAAATATAATCTTCATCAGAATTAGATCTTATATAAGTCTTAATTCTGATTCTTTTTTACCCTCCTAAAACATTATTTAGTCAGCATTTGCAAAGTACCGCAATTAAATTCTTCTATAAAATGTTTCATAATTGTCTTTTTTTTTAAGAAAAGGATTCTAATTGATTAATATGTGATCTGTTTCAATACTATTGGTATCAATTTTTGGACAAATGGAATCATTGGCTTAGAAAAAGAGATAGCGTGTTGTAACATAGTTTGTAAAGCACATAGGATTAATTGTGTGTGTGAAATACGTATAAATATATAAAACATCGAATTGTATTATTATGGCTTTGTCCATATCTATTCCAAACACTATTTTAAAAAAAATTCTTGGGTGTTATTTCGGGGTTTTTTGAGGAAAAAGTAATTTTCAAGGGAGTCGGGGAATATCCCCAATGGAGTACAGGAAAGAATTCCTATTTCGGAAATTGGGTAGGAGCCTTGGATGGCGAAGCAGTACCGAGTGTCTGAATACTCATTCGAATTCGTTCGACAACTGATTATAAAACTGGCAATTGCATTGCAAAAAAAGAGGGCTTATATTAAATTTAAACCTTTTTTTATGAGACACGGTATGATTCAATTGACAAAAACAGTCAAAAAATCAAATAAAGTTTTTTAGTATATATTATTCTACACATAGTTTTCTATAATCTCACAAAATTCAAAAGCTCTCAGTTAAAAAAATCCAGAATTATAATATTTATTACATTCGGTTTTATGCACATCCCAATAGCAAATAAAAATTTTAAACTGATTCATCTTAGAAAGAAAAATAACCAATTTACTTTATTTAAAATGCTAAGAATTTTTTTTCTACTGTGCTAAATGCTTTAAGGTTTTTTCTAACTATTGCTATTAGAATACTTAACAGAATTTGGTATGCATTTTTGTGTGTTGAGTCAAAGCATTAACGTTTCCTTAAAAAATAATTAAATTTAGAATTCACGCATTTTTCATTGAAATTTCAATGAGCATTCCTACGAAAAATAATTTTTCGAGTATCAATAATGTTAACAAAAAACCCATATCAACTTTTGTTATACATAGTTTGACGTACTTGTATAAATCTAATTTCATGTGTGCGCGTCAACTATTGTGGGAAGAGTAGTAGCATTTTAAAATCCTTCACATGAACTTTTAAATTTTTCTTTAAGAAAATTAAATGGTCAGCTTTTTGTACTTAGAAACTGTTTTACGTTATATATATACATGTATTATAAGCCAAAAAAAAAATGTAAATCCATCATATATACAGTCGGACCCCGATTTAATGAATTCAATGGGTCGAAGAGTTTCTTCGTTAAATCGGGGTTATTCATGGTATCGGAATCCAAACAAAATAAAAAAATTTTGCGCCTACCTTTTGGAAATTCTGTAATAAGCAACTACTGAGAAAGTATCCATAGTCAGAAATTACACGCTTTTTATTCAACAGCTAAAAATACTATTTGTGAATTATTAAGCACCATTTAACTGGAAAATTTAAAATAGTGACTGATATATGTTTTTCAATCTTTTTGATTCCTGACTCAAAAGAGTTCTGTTTTTGACTTTATGCAGAGAAGAAAATACTGCGTTATTGACATCCTGCTGCATGAGGTATGTTTTCACAGTTTCTATACAATGTAAAGCATTAGAAAATATCACAGTTTTGATAAGAGTTTCACTGTCAATTTCTACATCAGAATCGCTATTCGCTGACTCCGACAAATCAACAATTTCCTGAGCTTCAGTTGCACATATAGGCAGTCCACCATCAAATGTAACATAATAGTTAAAATCCTAAAATATCCCTTGCATTGTGGAGGAGAATGAGATAAGAAAGGAGCATTCTGTTCTGTTCAAAACCCATGCGATAGGTTGCATTTATGACACATCTACACCTTTAAAGTCTAATAATGGGCTGCACACTTTCCAGTAGAAATTCGATATTTACAAGAAAAATACTTTTTTAGTTCGGGACAAAAATATATCATTTAAAAAACAATCCAATTTTTCTAATACAAACTAATAAAAATATTTAACTGTTAAAATAATTCGTTAATTCGGGATTTATTATTCGCTAAATAGGGTTTTTTGCCTTCATTTTAATCGGGGATAGAAAAAAAATTGGCAAATCGCGAAATTCGTTAAAAAGGAGTTCGATAAATCGGGGCTCGAATGCATATATCAAAGATTTTTTTATAAATCGTTTCATGTCCCCTTAAGTCCAAGGAATTCTTATGGAAGAGAAGGATTTTGCTTTATACCTATCCATTTACTCAATATTTCACCTTAGAATAACAAAAATAGTAAAAATAATTTAATGAATTTGAATTGTGTATTTTCATTTATCGAATTATAATAATCTCACAAATCCAGCTTACAAGTTTTTCTAAATTTAACTTTGTTAATTGTAAAAAAAAATAATGAAATATTTATAAATATTATTATTATTGAAAATTTGAATTCAAAGCTGAAAAAATATCCCTTATAAAATTCAAAAGAACTTGGTTAAATTAAACGATTATGCTTGAAGTATAAAAGAAGTTTCTGAAACTGAAATGATAGTGCAATAAAATGTCATCAGTTTTTTTTTTATTATACTTTGTAATGAAATTAAATAATAGATGAAATTTTATTTTGAAAAACTCTGTGACTCTCTAAATCTGAAAAACTATAGCCCCATAATATCTATGAATCGCAGCTTAAAAACTATTCTTTTAAAGAACATTGTTATATGTTTTCAGAAGCCAGTTACTTTTTCCTGTTATATTTTTTACAAGCCTGTTATATTTTTATTTGTTCAACAAAATTTTAAGGTGTAAACCAGGGGTGTCAAACTCGCGGCCCACAACGAATATTTTTGTGGCCCGGCTAGTATATCGGCCGGCAATATACAGTCGGACCTCTATATAACGAAATCGCCAAATTCCGGAAAAAAGTTCGTTATATGGAAAATTCGTTATAAAGAGGTTCATCTTTTAATATACTTTATAAACCACATAAAACAAATTTTGAATTCATAAACACTATGCATTAAAAAAATTATTCACATCTTTTTTTAAAAAATTAATAAATATTTATTTTATATATCTTACCCATCAAAAAAGAAAGAAAAACTGCGAGGAAAACAAGAAAAAAGAATCACCATCGAAGAATTCACTCTATTTTTAATATTAAGAAAATAATTTTATACTAAAATTAATGAGTTTTAAGGACATTTTGTAATTTAAAGCGTACAAGTAATTTTAAATATGCATTAGTTTATAATTAGAGCATAGGGACACGGGACAACTCCACTAACGGCGAAAAAGAATATCGAAGATGTTTCTAGTGAACTGGGCAACGGGGGTTACAGGTTGCATTTCTTGGATGAAACGTACAGAACTCTATTTCTCTCAGCGAGTTAGGATCTAATAAAACCAGTTCAAGATTTATGATCAACATAAAATGTATTAAAGCGAGAAAAACTTGAAATTTTTTCAGAAGTTCTTTTAAAAAAGGGAGAATACAAATTGAATCACAAAAGAAAAAGTTCATTATATAGAAAATGCACTTCGCTATAGAGAGATTATTTTACGAAGAAAATCCTGAAAAGGTTCCAGGAAAAAGTTCGCTATACAGAAAAATTCGCAATATAGAGGTTCGACTGTATATAATAAAATATCAAAATTTCTCCCGAAATAAGAAAGATAGTAGCAGAGAAGATATGTTAAGTGTCAGGGCGTAAACATTAAATTTTTCTTGTTCTTTTATTTATGTTTATTATTATATGTATTATTCGAAATAAATTTCAAGGAAAATTGATTATTTTTGTGGCCCACCTAAAGTTAAACTTTGTTTGTTTTACCCAAGTTAGCCTTTGAGTTTGACACTCCTGATGTAGACAATGATAATACGTGCTTATAACTTTTCTAATTTTAACGCATAATTCAGGAATTGTTTCCCTTTATTTTAAAGCATAACACATGCTTTGTTTTAAGGTAGATGTTAAATATTTATGAAAAAGTTGTGGCAACAAAAAATAAATATAGTGGGAGAAATTAAAATCATTTAAGTACTATGTGTGTTACATAAATTGCAAAAAAAAAAAAAAAAAAAAAAAACCTTCAAATTACTATGAGAAAAAGAATCAAAATACTTCTTTCATAGCAATATGAACAAAACTTGAGCGGAACAAGTTAGAAGGGTGATTTTCTTTAAAATATTCTTTTTCGCAAGAGGTTTTTCAAGCAAAAAATTTATTTTCATAACTTAACACAATAACGAGATGTGGAAGTTTAGAGAGCGTTGTGCCAGCTCAGGTGTCATCCTTGTCACTTAACTGCTGTTCAAAATTAGGAGGTCCGTCACCGAAAAACGTCCAGTTGCTGTGAAGTGTGAGGATATAGACAATTAAGTAAAATCGATCTTTACTCTAGAGATACATTTAATCTTTGAAAAACTATTTATTCAAAGAAATCACACAAACAGACAAAAATCTAAGAAAATATAAATATATCTCGAACAAATATTAATTTAGTTTAAAATTACCTGAAACTAAAATTGAATAATTCTATATTTTAAAGAATTATTCTTTGCAACTCATACAATAATGCGTTATTTAAATTATTTTCCAGGAACAAAAGTATACTTCTAATGCAGATAAGTTAAATATATACAGGATGTCCCAAAAATGGTACCTAAACTCTGCACAGCTAGACTCCTCATTCGGAGTACATAAAAAAGCCTAGAGAGCTGTACCAGTACGATCCACAGTTTATGAGAAAAATGCGGTAAATAATGATGCATGATGGTTCGTGATGAGGTTCATGATGTGCTCCTGTACACGATTGGTTGAAGATGACATACTCCGGCCACCGGATCGGACATGTGGGTCCAGTTTTTTGGCCACCGGGATCACCAGAACTCATATCGTTGTATTTTTTCCAATGGAGTCAACTCAAGGAATTTATGTATCGAGATGAAAAGATTACACAAATGGATTTAATTGCTCCTCTGTATGCTGTGTTTTTTGATGGACATCTCGCTACTGTGATGTGTGTGTGCACTCGTCCATTCCATGGCACTCTAATGACTGCCTCGATAAGCACCGTGGATACTTTGAACATCTGCCCTTATAAATATTTGAAAATGCTGGGGTTGATGTGTCCAAAACGATGTTTTTTCCTTGCAGTGGCCTATTTTCATTTTCGTATTTTTCTTGTAAACTTTGGATCGTATGGAATTATTTAGGGATTTCTTATGTGCCCCCAAAAAGGAATCAAACTTTGCAGAGTTTGGGCTCTATTTTTAGGGCATTCAATTTTTTTTTTTTTAGTTCTGCCTGAATAATTCTATAATATATAACTGTTAAGGCTTATAACCATATTAAACTATAGAAACTTACATTTGTGTAAAAAAAAAAAAAAAAGACAAATTATTTTATACAAAGTTTTGCAAAAGAAAAAAAAATTGCCATGAGTTCACCTTATTTGTAAAATACGCTCATAGACAAAAAAATTAGCGCACCAAGAAATAATTGCGGGATCGTAACGAAACTTGGTATGAAGGTACATGTTGGAGAGATATGCAAATGATTAGAAATGCAGCGTGATTGCGAGTTACGTATAGCCGGTAGAGGGCGTTTAACGTCGTCTTCCGTAGATGTAACGAAAGCTTGTTTGAGTGTGCTGAATCATTTACAAAGAAAGAGCTGAGGTAGGCATGCCATTACGCCATTTTCGAAGACAATATGAGCAGAAGTGTAGTCTAAGAGAGGGGGAGAATCATCGGCATGATGGAAGCTGGGTGGTCAGCTAGGCAAGTAGCTCTTCAATTAGGCCGCTCTGAATGTTTTGTGAGGAGGTGTTGGGACCAGTGGATCCGAGAGATGTCATTTACACGAAGACTAGGCTCAAGACGCCCTAGACAGACCAATCGTCAAGAAGACCACCACATCGTAAGAAATGCACGCGTACAGCCAACTGCTTCATCGACTGACATCCAGGCAGAGGTAGCACCTTCACTAGGGGCCCCTGTGCCTTCTCGAACCATACGAAGGTGCCTGGCTGAAGAACATTTAGAATCGAGGCGCCCATTGCGTGTGCTGCCTTTGACGCACACCCATCGACACCTCCGTTTGGAGTGGTGCCGTGCACGAGGAAATTGGACTGTAGCGGAATGGAACCAGGTCGTCTTTAGCGAAGAATCCAGATTCAATCTCAGCAGTGATGACAATCGTGTTCGTGTGTGGAGATCCAGTGGTGAACACCTCAATCCTGAGGTTGCATTACAAAGACACACCGCTCCCACAGCTGGTGTGATGGTATGGGATGCCATTGCCTACAATACACGGTCACCCCTAGTATTGATCCGTGGTATCATGACAGCCCAGTGGTATGTCTATTACATCCTGCAACGGCTCAAAGGAGCCATTTTTCAACAAGACAACGCTCGGTCTCACCCGACAAGGGTGTCACAGGAACGTCTCCGCACTGTTGCTACCCTTCCTTGGCCTACACGACCCCCAGATTTGTCTCCAATCGAGCACATCTGGGATCATTTGGGAAGGCGAGTTGGGCATCCCACGAGTTTGGTTACAGCACGAGAGGCAAGGTTACAGGAAATAGGGAACGAAATGTCTCAAGACATCATACAGAGCTTGCATGCCTCAATGCCCGATCGTATCGCATCGTACATTCGTGCAAGAGGGATTTTAACAGGGTATTAAATCCTCCGTTCTTTTGCCTTTACTCCTGAAATAAATTATCCTTTTTCTTTGATTTTCTAATCATTTACTTATATCAAAGTTGTCATTACGTATGTAAAATTTCGTTTCCTTTTAACGACTCCTTGTAGCTCTAATTTTTTTGTCCATGAGTGTATGTTGAATTACACTGCTGTTTGTAAGAAATGCAACATCATGAAGGAATTCTCAGAATTAAATAAACATTGCAGCAAATATGAATTATAGAATGTTACGTAAAATATAGTAACATTTCAGAGCCACTGCGCATGCGTTGCGTGCGCAGTGCCCTCTGAATTGAGGCTGAAAGCGTACAAATAGAGGGTTGTAACAAGACGTTGAAAATAGTTAATGATTATTTGTTAGTGGCGAACGTTTAGTGAGACCTAAGTATGCCTCCACGACGAAATAAGGAGAAATTTCAACAACTTGCGGAGTTTGAACGGGGAAGATCCTCCTTCGAGAAGGACGATTTTCCTTTCGCGTAATAGAAGCTCGTATGCAGAGGAACAATTCCACAGAGTGATGCGAGTTTAGAAGCAGTGGACCGACGAGCACCGAACAACTGAAAAACTGGCACCGGACGATGAAAGGTGAGATGAACGCGTGACGATTGACGCCTGCTCCGCATGACGGTGAATGACCATACAGCTTCCTCCAGGCATTTGTCAGCACGTTGGTCTACTGCTACAGGTGTACTAATGTCGGCTTCGTCAATTCGCCTACGTCTGCTGCACCGTGGATTGCGTGAAAGGGTGCCTTTATACAGGATCCCCCTCTCGGCAAACCATCAACGTCTGCGTCTGCAATGGGCTCAAGAGCACATATCCTGGCAAGCTGATTTGCACCAAGTTGTCTTTTCAGATGAATCACGCTTCAGTTTGTGGGACCATGATGTCCGCGTTCGTGTTAGACGCTATGCCGGTGAACGCTGCCTTCCAGATTGCGTTATTGAACGTCATAGTGACCTAACACCCGGAGTTATGGCTTGGGGTACGATTTCATATCATGGACGATCCAATTTGCTACGAATTGAGGGTAATCTCAATAGCAACAGGAATGTCTGTGAAGTACTACAGCCTGAAGTTGTTCCCTTCCTTCAAAGCATCCCTGGACCTATCTTTCAGCAGGATAATGCACACCTACATACTGCAAAGACTGTTCGAGACTTCTGTTCAGCCCAACACATGTAACTTTTTCCTTGGCCTGATTATTCGCGGGATATGTCGCCTATTGAGCACGTGTGGGATTTGGTTGGTCGGTGTCTCGCTCGTGATCCGCGTCCTGCAGCTTCAAAAGACGAACTTTTGCTGCACATACAAGCAATATGGAATTCTCTTCCACAAGCAGACATTCAAAATCTGTTTGACTTCATGGCATAACAACACTTATTGCAGCGCTTGGTGTCTATACCAAATATTGATTTCAGACACTTAATATTGTTTTTGCTTTGAAAATTTCTTCATTTATTTGTACAAATACAAGTCGTTTGTGAATTAAATTTCATTTAGTTTTAATGATTCCTCCATGGTGTTGCATTTTTTACAAACAGCAATTTACTTGATTAAAATTTACATAAAAAATAACCCCGACAGGAATAGATATTCCATGTGGACAAAACAAATCTCTTAACTTGCGATTAGATGTTTTGAAATTTCAAAAGGAAAAAAAAGCGCGACACACTTGAGAACCGTTATTCTTATAAATTCGTAAGGAAATTTGAATAACCACAACAAAACAGAAAAAGTTATAGTTTTTCACTTTTTAAAGGAATATTTTTTAACTTAATTATACACACACATAATTCTCCCACTCTGTATATATATATACCTGTGTGTGTGTAAAATTGGTTAACATCTGGTTATTTTTTAATTGTTAAATTCACTTATTTATTTATTTTTAAATTATTATATACTGCAATTAAACGTAGTAATCACGAGTTCACCTTAGTCTGTATGAAAAACTTCAAATTTATTATGTTATGAACATGCAATACAAGCTAACCGTGTGGCTATTGATAACACGAGATATGTGCTGGTCATTGACTCATAAACATTTATATTATCTTGCTAAGCCATCTAATTTTATACAAAAAAATGTTTATTGAACAAAAAAATGGGTTGTCACTATGAAGTACGACGTAATATCCTTAAGAACTAGTATTAACTATTTGCTGATAATGGTACAAAGTTTAATTATTAAAATAGCTATGTAGCAACTTGTAGCAATAACTTGTAGCAATGCTAGCAACTTGTATAGCTTATTTTTATTTTTATACCATGAAATCTGGTGTATAACGAGCACATTTGACACAATTACAAGTGCGCGTTATACGCTGAGTATAAAAATGATAGCTTTAAAAATAAAAAAAATGGGATGAGCCTATAAAAAAAGTTAGACTTCTATATGTATCTAAATACCACTTACATAAAAGTAATGATATACCTTATGAACTTAAAAAGCTGTAGCTTTAGAAGTATACTACTTTTTCAAAAGCCTTGAATAATACCTCGAATAAATAATTTTAAAGCATAAGAAGATTGCGTACGTACATTTCAGGTTTCTTCGTATAAAAAAAGGGTGCCCATTAGGCGGCGAATATACCTAAGTAATTTTTAAAACGCTGCTTGAAAGTGCAGGTGCGTGTTATACACTGGATTTTACGGCAATTCTTTTATCCGTTCATATAGATAGATTCAATCGAGAGAAACTGGGAACACGAACAAAAATTTGCTTTCTTTCTATGATAATTATCAAATTGCAAAAGCTATTTATCCTTCTCACTACATAGTTATTTTATCAAAGTAGGGTCCAAAATTGAGTACTCTTTTATTACGTATTTCAAATTATTCGTATTTCTAACTAAACCTACGTTTTAAAGTTAAAATGTACACAAAATTTTTGTGTAAAAGAGTTTTTATTTTAAAATATGGAATCATATTATAAAAATATGAACCTAAAAATATAATAAGAAACAGCACGGGTTGCACAGCTAAATAGTCGGAAAAAATGCATACTCGTGGAAATCGCGGATTGCGCAAATTTTGCTACATCTACGTTGCCCGTGGAAATCGCGGGATGCTCAGCGTGAGAGTTAAAGGGAAAAGAGATTACTTCTTAAATCGGAAAAGATTTTCCTTACATTAAGGTTTTGAATAGTAATTTTTGTATCTAATAGAAAAGCTTCCTAAGTTGTTATTGAGTGATTTAAAAGACCTCCTGTGTGGATAGTTACTGATCCAACAGCTGAGCAATTTGTTTCATGCAATCGTGAAGTGAGATTGTGTCAATTCGTATCCTTCGCCACAAATCATTGGACGCAAAGTCAGGCTTTGGCGGTCGAAGGAAGAATTTAGAGAAGACAAATGATGTCTCCCAAAATGGAGATAGGGGGCGCAAGATTGGAGGCCCCAAGATTTCAGCCTCCAAAGTCCCTAATATTTGCCTTCCAATCCATCAAAGCTTACATCTTTCCATTGTAGACCCTAGACCACAAGCAATCCATTCTAGGGAAGCTCCTTCACTTTTTTTTCCTCTTATTCGGAACTTTTTTGTTTGTTTCTTTTCGATCTCTGACGGAAGGAAGGTTACTGTTTGATTATCCAGGCCTTCCTCCGGTGGCCCTTCAATCCATCTCTGGGAGACAAATGAAGGAGCCGCTGGAAACGATCCGGAGGCAGATCGTCCATCAACGCCAGTCCTGCCCACTTGACGAATGGACCACAAACTGGCCGACTTGTGTAGCAAAGAGGAACCACACGAAACCTTTCACTGAGGAACGTCTTCTGGGAATACCGATTACTAGTAAAAAAAACACTTCGCTTGGAGTGCACTAGTAATGAAGTGGACAGAATGAGAAGGGGTATTTTCCCTTCTTTTCCGGTCAGCCCCTTTCAGTATTATTTACTTTAA
>BMAV01024643.1:499631-528454 GCA_019973955.1 Trichonephila inaurata madagascariensis | reverse complement strand
TTTTTATTAGTAGTATACTTTTACAGGGCTAGAAATGAATATTTTGACCTACTTTATGTACTACTAATAATAATTTTTAAGAAATAATATGCATTTCTTATTTTCTTATCTTTTTTTAATATAGCCTAATTGGATTACAGTTAATAAAATTGGGCATCGCGAAAAATGAAGGAAAATTGTCAACTTTTGGTTTAGATCATCCTTTCAAAAGTGTTTGGAGATTTGTACTTCAACGATAGAAATATTTACCGTAAAATACGGCACATAACGCGCACCTACACTTTCTTAGCTGCAATTTTTAATTTTTTGGTATATTCGCGCCATATAATGCGCACCCCCTTTTTGTTTTGAAGAAACCTGAAATATACGTGTATAATATTTTGAAATAATGTTTTCGAGGCTTTATTCCAAGCTTTAGAAAAAAGATAGTATGCTTCTATAGGTACAACCCTTTAAGTTCGTAAGGAATGGAATGTCATTTCTTTTAAATAAACAGTATTTCGATATATATAGAAGTCTAATTTTTTTCTATGCTCATATTTTTTTTTTTATTTTTTATTTTTAAAGCTCTCATTTTAATACCCGGTGTATAGCTCGCACCTGTACATTTCGATCTAATTTTTTGTGTTCAAAGTGGGCGTTATACGCCGAATTTTACGGTAGTTTTTTTCAAATAAATAAACAAGGTTTGTAAAATTTTGTAATCTATAAAGATTTCTAGATTTCAAATTTAGTTTATGTTTTCCCGAAAAGATTCTTGAAAAAATGTTAGAAAAGTCCCAAAGTAACAGATTTTTAAAATGGCGTAAAGCACTATCAGCTTCTTTAACTGGTAAGGCACAAAATAAGAAGGCTTATCAAATCATTTCTCCCTCGTACACATGAGAATTTCCGTTATCACGTTGTATCAAAATATGATGGGAACAAAACATTTGTTTCGTTTCCAGATTTGGCAGGTTATAAAAATCCGCTTAATATTTTTGATCTCTCTTCTTTTCTGAAATCAAAAGGTGCGTGTAAACATTTTATTTGAAACTCTCTGTGCTTTCAGCATACAAAGTCATTATAAAATTAGCATTATCTTCAAATTAGACATGTAATTTACTTTACTTTGTAAATTGTATAACATTAATATTTTATCTATATGGTTCTTTTTTAGTTAAAATGAGAAACTTAATAAACAATGAAAGTAAACAATTCATTCGCATAATTGGGAACAATTAATTTACTTCTGATTTTAAAACTCATATATTACAAATTTCATATTGCAAGTAGCAATATAGTAATTCTTACTATCTTCTTTAGATATTCTGAGATGAAAATCTCGTGTTTGATACTTCCGGTGTTGATAGGAGTAACTGCAGCTTGGACTCAGTGCCCACCTGAATCCTCAGGAAGCCCATGCCAATGCTCATATGGAAACTTTTACGAAGGACAGGGTACTAAAGTCGAATGTAGATTTGTGAAGGACCCACAAAGTTTATATAAAGAAGTGCAAAGATTCCGTGGATATGGCATTGATTTCTTAAAACTCATGCAAGTTCAACTACCTTTCTTACCAGCTGGTCTTTTCTCTGGAACTTCAGTAAAAAGAATTTACATTGAGGACAGTACACTGGATAACCTATATTCCATCAAAAACGCAACGCCATCTCCATTTGAAGGTCTTGATGATTCATTGGAGGAAATATATGTTCAATCTACTGAAGATCCATCTAAATGGTACTGGCCTGAAGTTAAAAACTTAAAGAATCTAAAGAAGTTTGAAATAATACAGTCCCCTATTGACTTCATTGGACATATCTTTGCAGAAATAGGAGGTGGATCTTTAGAAAGCATAACTGCGACGTACAGTAGGGTGTATAGAATTCATCCTCAAGCTTTTCCAGAATTGACCAATCTTAAAGAAGCAAATTTTGCAGGAAACATGCTACCTTATTTGGTCCGAACCATGTTTCCAAATCCCGCTCCTAAGTTGGAGAAATTAAATTTCAGGTAAAGTTTATTTTATTCTTGAAAAAAGTGTGTTGTAGAGTAGAAGAGATTCTTTACATTTGTGTGTTGTCAAGTGTATGAAAAATGAAACATTTTTAATAAGTAATTATGAGTCATACGTTATTAGAAACCATAAATATGAATAAAAATTTAATTAAAATAAGTAAAATTTCGTAAAGTTATTCGAAAATTAAAACATTTAAGTAAGTAATTAACCATTAAACATATTTTAAAAATATTTTGGTTAAAGCCTGATAAGTTATTCAACGCAAATTTACTTATCTCTGACATATAAAAATTTGCGTCGGCATAGAACGACATTTAGCATTTCACGTTATTCCATGAGAAGGAAAAAAAAAGAAAGACTTTTTGCTTTATTTTTAAAGTGCAATAGATGTCAATTCACATTACAATATTTTACTTTTTCAAATCCTTAAATCATTCTTTTTTTAGTAAAGTATTGTTCACTTGTGTGGTTGTAAGAAATAGAAAAAGATTTAAATTTTTTAATTATGTTGAAATATCATGTAAACAATTAAATTATTGATACAATCCGTTTATTATGTACATAACTACGTGAAAACAACAATTCACATTCATGATGAAAGCAATTTTTCAACGTTGATTTATTGTTAATTAGCACCGACCTTCAAAGCTAGATGAGGTATCGGATCATGGCAGGCATTTCATGAGTTCGAGCCCAGTACCTCTAAAGACCCGCCGTGTAGGGGAGAGATGCACGTTAAATCTGTGGAGAGCTCAAACGTCCTCCCGTTGGTGTGGTGTTTTAGTTAGGAGAGGGGGGTGCCAGCCCAGGTGTCGTCCTCGTCATTTGACCATGGTTCAAAATTACTAGGTCCGTCGCCAAAAGCCCTCGTGTAGCTGAACAGTGCTACGCGTTAATATTCACTCACTCAAAGCTAGATAAGTAATATTGACGACGGACCTCGTAATTTTGAACTAAGGTCAAGTGAGGAGGAGCACCAAATTTCCTCACCAAGTCCATTTGATGACTTTGACCTTTTACAAATTTAACTTGAATCAACCCTTTTTCACTACAGGTATATAATGGCACCTGGAGTCGAACCTTCAACTCAATAGAAACAACGCCGACCACGAGTTCACAACCATGGACACTCGAATACCATGGCGTAAATTAGTGGCTTAGAGGTATCATGCCCTCTTCGTAAGCACAAGGTTACAAGAAAAATTTGGCTCTGTTACTCTCGGCAAAACTAAATCGTGGCAAATATCTAGCATCGGACAAGAACTTGAACTAAAGAAAATTAATTCGAGTGTCCAAATTTGTGGTAGGGAGTGCCGCCACTAGATGGTGCCATCATGAAATGGTTCTCACGTTTGAGGACTTGCCGTGTCTGCAAAGGCTTAAGTTGATATGCAGATCATTAGAAGGGAAAAAAACATGGTCGAACACTTTCAATACTTCACTACAACACTATTTGAAAATATTCCCTTTGTTATAAAAAAAATTCTTCTAAATGTTAATTGTACCTCCATTTTTTTATGAGTAATTAAATTAAATAATGCAAGTACATATAGTTGTATTAAATATCGGAATTTCATTCTAAAGCTTGCTTTTAACAACACATAAAAAAAGGTGAAATAGTCTATTATATGTGGACTTTAAAGTTTAAGCTAATCTATGTAAAAGAGGTTAAGAGAACGAATTGAAAAGTAACAATTTTACTTTTAAAACATAAAAATAATTGAAATCAACAACATATATTGAAAATATATTTTTTATTTTAGCCTTAAATTTTAACTTTGTTTACAAGAAAGGGTCCATTGCATCCTTTCCTAGATTTATAAATGAACATTTTCAAAAATTTCTTTTATAGGTTAGTTTTGCAGCTAACTTTCCAATGAAACAAAAAAATTCGCAATGGTGACTTTTCTCCTAACCACGAGTTTTTTAAATTAAATGTGGGTCTCTTTTTTACACAAGTAATTTTCCTATTAATCATTTCTGATGAATGGCGTTTTTATATTAAAATTTGATGAGCATAAAAGTAAAATGTATCTCTGTGTTCTCTTTGAATCAAGAAATAAATAGCCATGAGCGATTTTTTTTTTCTTTTATGAAAGTAAATTAAATGGCTCCATTGAAAAATTGTTTCTTTTTTAGAGATAACCAGCTTTTTATATTACCTGAAGACATGTTTTCAAATATGCCAGCTTTAAGATTCTTAGATTTGTCAGAAAATCGATTCAAAACATTTGAAGAAGTTGTTTTCACACCCATTTGGAACCAAATGGAATTCTTCTTCATCAAAGGTAAGTAAATATTTAAGTCAAAATTGTTCAGGGTATATTTTTGCTGGATTCTGAATAAATGTAATGTGATTTTTTTTAAGTAAAGAACAAATATACTAACAAAGATTGGTAAAACGTTAATGAACAGAAAATTTCTGAATTTCCGTGTTCTAGCTTTTTGTTACCCGAGTTTAAAAGATTAAATTTTATCCATTTTAAAAAAATTCAATTTCTCATGTTTCTAATAAAATTAAACTAATAAAATCATATATTATTTTAAAGTTATAGTTAACTTAATTTTAAATCTTTTTTCGTCATGGAATACTTCTCAAAATGATTATTATAAAAAAAATGCGTTTTCTTTTAATAACTAGTACATTTCGCTGTAGAGAAAGAGTATTTTATCATTATTCCTAATGAGCTGCTGAAATAAAATCTTCAGATAAGGATTTTAAGAAGCTTTATTAATGAATTAATGGAGTTATTAATGAATCTTAACTATAGATAGATAGGGTTTCCGAAATATATGACTACAATTTCACAAATTAATTTTTTTTTTAAAAAATCAAAGATTATTTTCACTACGTTTTTTTATGTTTCATGAAGAAAAGATTAAAGTTTCTGTTTAAAGAAATGCAAACTGGATGATGCAAAGTCCTCGTTTTGCAATATTCTCGTTTCAAATTGGCTTTACCGCAAAAACAAGCGCAAGTTGTTACATGGTATATTGAACTTAAATCTGCAACACATGGGCAACGCAAATGGAGTAACACCACACTGGAGTTTGGAAGTGATAAAAAGTGTTCCGATCAATGGATGGACAAAGGAAGTCCAATACAGTGGCCACCTAGATCTCTAGACACAACACCTTTGGACTTCTCGTGGGGATAAGTAAAACAGATTGTTCACCAATCTTCAATTAGTGACGCTAATGAAATAAGAAGTCGAATTACAGTGGCCATTCTGATTGTTGATCCTACAATGCTGCATAGTTGGTTAGAAATCTTGTGCATCCCAATGAGTTGCACGCGACTTATGGTGCGCATTTTGAAATCGTGCAATAAAGCAATGCAAAAAAAAAAAAAAAAAAAATTTTTAATT
Organism: Trichonephila inaurata madagascariensis; assembly: GCA_019973955.1. Taxonomy (NCBI): domain Eukaryota; kingdom Metazoa; phylum Arthropoda; class Arachnida; order Araneae; family Nephilidae; genus Trichonephila; species Trichonephila inaurata. The sequence goes on along the minus strand of BMAV01024643.1, from coordinate 523,084 downwards.
TTTCTTTTTTGAAAAAAAAAAAAAAAATCCTAAGTGAATATCTTTCTTTTTTTAAACTAATATTTGAAAGTGGTGTCATACTTTTGTCATACCCGCGGGCCCCATGTGGCCCGCGATATTCATTACAATATTTTTGTTTTTAGAGTTTATCTTAACAATTATATCCCATAACTGTTTCTATTTTATCATGTTGCTTTTGTTATTGCGAATCTGTTTTTTTACGAAATTGAAATTTATCAGACATATAAATATCGCTCAAACTTAACGGACGAAAACCAGCAACATCAATTACAATACACAAATACATGTATTGAGATCGGCTTGCAAAAACTAAGTAAAAGAGTTGAGAAACAAATATCTCACTAATTAAATAAATTAAACATTATTTAATCGCTGCATTATTGTTATTATTATACTATCTATATTTGTATAAATGAAAAATAAAGAAAACAATAATAATATATCTACCTGTTTTAAATTTGTATTGGGTCCAAATGTAATATAAAGATATATATTTTTATATACGGCCAGCGAGCTTATAATGTTTTTTCGTAGTGCCCCAAGAGGTCATTTGGGTTGGCCACCTCATCAATTTTTGCAAATTCGAGACATTTTCGTTGCGCTCACACTACACACCTCACTTACCGTATCTTTATAAACAGTAAAATTAGATATTGAAAGGTGATAAGCATAGCTGTACTCTTGTTTTACTTTTCAAGATTTACTATAATCGACATTTAATAGTCGAATGTTTAAGGATAATACGTAGAAGTCTGCGTTAATACTATATTTAGGTCATGTTTTTTAATATTTTTTTTTATTTTTCCTGCATTTTATGTATATTTCTATCCTAAATATTTTTTATGCATGCATAATTTTTTTTTCTAAATGCTTTTTTATATTATCTCTTTGGCCGACAGCCTCGTAAAATCAGGTTGAAAGAATGTTACAAAATGGTAACTTAAAAATATTATGTCAAAATAAATATTGAAAATATTTTGAATATTGAAAAGCCTACAGGGAACACGACTATAAGTGTGGCAAACAGACACATAGTTTGCCCTTTCTATCCCTCGAAGAAACACGAAATGACAAAGTATTGCATATAAGTTTATTTGTGAAGAGCACACTTTTAACTTCTGCCAAGAGTGTGAAGGCTAATTTTTACCACCTTTTTATTTTTTATGGAAATATTATAGCATTTCACTCAATATACACTAATTTTGAAATAAATAAAGGAAATAAAAAGATATATTTTTTTATTTTTAAATTCGTAGTCAGAGCCCAACGTTTAGTTACAGTGTAACACCAATTTAAGTTTAGTTATCTTTCAGTAAAAGGCTGGAGGGCCTTTGAACGTTCATAAAATTAATTTTTCAAAAACATTTTTAAAAATTAATAGGGAATGTTTGAAACATTTAAAAAGAAAACTGCATCGGAACCCGACAGTAATTAGCTCTAAGCAATATAAAAAACGTAAATGTTAACAGAAATTTATCCTTTAAGGTATCCGACTACGTTCGGAACCGTGATTTTAAAAAAGCGCATAAATGGATAATTTTTATGATATTTAGTGTCACTTAGATTAGAATACTTGTATAAAATTGTTTTAAGGACATTTTGACAAAATTTTTTATTTAAATACAATATTTTGGCAAAAAATTAAATTAGAATAACCTTTTTTCAAAATGTTCTCCTTTTATAAAAAATGCCTCTAAAATAATAATGTTTTGTGTGTGTGTGTGTGTGCTTATATAAAGTAAAGACTTATCCAGAGAGTCTGAACTATGATTTGTAAAAAATTCACATTATTTTCAGAGTTACAGCCAATTGAAATAATTATCGGCATTTTTTTTCTTAAAATTTCTCCCCTTTGTTATCGTACAACATGGATAAACCCACTTCTAATTTATATATTTCAAAAATTCTAATTGAGCCTCTGTACAGAGGTCTGAGCTATATACAGACAAAATATTATTACATAACAGAAGCATTTTTCACAAAAGGAGAATATTTTGAAAATGGTTCATTCTATATTCATTTTTTGTCAAAATATTGTACTTAAATAATTTTTTATTATAATACTATTCTTAAAACAACTTTATATACATTTTCTAATCTAAGTGGCATTAAATATCATAAATATTATCCATTTATACGTTTTTGCAAAATCACGGTTCCGTAGTCGGATACCTTAAAATAATGTAAGCAAACATTATTTTAAGGTATATTTTCTATTCAGATTCGGTTGATTAATTACTTGTTTTATAAACACTGCACTTCGAAGTAACACGTGGATTATTGGTGACAAATGTTGTAATTTTAAACCACGATCAAGAGATGAGGACAGCACTTGAATTGGTAATCCACTCTCTATACTCTGTACAAATTTAGAACTAAACTAAACTCAGCAGCCAACAACCCATGAAAGCCAAAGCCTATTGTGCTCATCTCTGTATTCATGACCTTTGGAACTGAGGGGCATGATCAGATGTTCCGGTCAGATGATGACGTGAAACCCTCAATATTTAGTCCTCAAGCAAGCTTGATACTCATTTATCAACCCACTAAAGAGATGAAAGGTTGAGTCGACCTTGCCTAGCCCGGGGTTTGGATTCCGGACTTGTGGCGTGGAAGCGTGATACGCTACCACTCGGCCACTGGGCTATCAGAATCTAGAATGTACTATTAAATTTTTATATGATATGGGGCTATATAACGTCATTATTGTTCAACAAAAGATGAAATGATGCTCTCCATCTGCCCAGTAGATGCTACTTCATAATGTGTATTTAATGGAGTACACAAAAACTCACACAGAAAATAGTTTTTCCAACGAAAAAGTATTGTAGCTATCGCTGTTAGGAATGCAGTTCAGTCTTTCATTACAGGTATCTTCACCCAAACCACATTTCAAAAGTATTCGGGTAAAAAGCCTCGGAACTCATACGAATCTTTTGGTTTTAAAATTTAGAAGTACTAATAAAAAATATCAGGAAATAAATTTTATAGTTGATATTAGTGTAAATAAGGTACCAGTGATAATTAATGATGGAGTAAGTGATCTCCTAAATATTATAAATTGCTTAGGTTTAGAATTATAAAATTTTTCTGTCATTTCTACTTTTCAAGCTGACAATACATTGCAGCGTCGGTTCATTAGGCGAACGCTTCCTGACAATACTTGTCAAGTTTGATTAACAGGGTAACCTGAATGTCCAGATGGGACATTGTAATCATCCAAAACAGAGCATGTATTTTCCCCTCATGCCTGGGAGCAGTGTCTCACCGATTCTGAAGGCGGCTATGTTGTAAGCATACCACTTGCCTCCCGACCCTCAGATAACGTTCGGGTACCAGGACATATAGAAAAGACATTTCTGAGAACAATATCCATTGTCCGGTACCCACGCACATGTGGGCTGTGAATTATTTGAATGAAAAGGAATGTCGGATTGTTGTGAAAAAGACATACCCTGGAGGGTGTCATCAGTGTTAAAGGGTCAGGATCCTCCAGATGGAATACTAGGTACAGCGATGCAGTTAATTTCAGACACGCCAGCTTATTGTCTTCAAGCACCAATAGAGTTCGGACTAAGGCAAGGAAGTTCGTGTGCAGATCTGATACGCTAGCCAATCAAAGATGGTTGGGGGCTTGAACGAAACCCTCCCATGGGGTTTAAGGGGTCGGCTCACAAGTTGATGCGTACCTTCTAGATCTCCTTCAATCTTCTCCATTACCTTCCGCATAAGTTTTTTCGTCTTTTTAGACACTTGATAGAGGTTGCGGGGGCAGCCGCACCTCAAGGACCAATAGATAAAACCGGTGATGACCTCTTATAGACGGAGATATGGAATCTGCGAAAAAACCGCTTGAGTGATCTTGGACGATACCAGTGTAAGAGGATGGGGAGGCAGCCGCACCAGTGAATTGACCGAGGACCATACCAGCGAAAGGGTTTGCGGGAACAGCAGCACCTGAGAGCCGATCATTTCAAGAACTTTAAACTTTGAATGGGACTGGAACTTTTCTCCAGCAAAAGGCGGTGAAGAGCAAAAATTTACTACTGCATTTAATGTTTTGTTGAATTAATTTGGAATAAAATGTCTTTTGGGAAAATAGTTGTTAAAGCCCTCTCGCTACCAAGTAATATAGTAATTTTAAAGGTTCGTGACGTCACAACGTCAATAAAGAAGTAGAAATTAATTCTAGATCTCCAACAATAGTTCGTAAAGTTCTGGGAATAAGAAAAGAAAAGTAATGCAGGAACATTTTACAGAAATAAAAGATAAAATATATGAGATTTGAGTGAAAAAAGATTGCGTTTTATTGCAAAATTTAAAACTGGATTTTTTAACTTGATTTTTTAAATTTTTTTTATCATATGAGAAATAACGATTTCGCTTACTGAGCTATATTTTATATACATACTGTATTAGTAGGTATTTATCCTGTGTAGCCCAGTCTTATGAATAAATTCAATGAATGATTTTAAATTTTTATAATTTTAAATTTCTTAAATAAGATATAAATTTATAATTTGAGGTAACCCAGAACCTAGTCATTCTTTAGATTTAATTTAATATAAAAATATAGGACCTATATTGTACACATTTTGTAAAAGTTATCTTGTGGAAAACATAATATAAACTAACTTGCTTTTATTTTCGCATGCATAATTTAAGTTATTTAAAAAATATTGTAATTTTATAGCAAAAATTTATTTGGTATTGTAAACTTTGCAGCTTTCTGGATGAGCTGTAAAAAAGTAACTAAATTTAGCAAAATTTATTAGTTTGTGATGAATCGAAAAAATATGTCAAAATATGCTATTTCAAAAAAATCCCCCAAGGTACTTTTTCCCTATAAGAATGAAAGCCTAATATCTATGTGATACCACTTTTTACACTGTTAAATAATAACCAAAAACACAAGCGTAATACATTATTTTCACACTTATCTATTACATTTTGCACAGAAATTCTACGATTCACTAATATATGAATCAGATTTTTAAAATGGTCGAATGGTCAATGTCGCGAATTCATAGAGGGCATTGTTTCTTTCGAGTGGGGGACCGAACCCAGTTACCGCTAAAGACCCACCATAAATAGGAGATCTCGAGATCTTTGTCCTTTTGTTGTGGATCCTCATCATTTGACAGTGATTCAAAATTACGAAGTCTGTTGCGAAAATCCGTCAATTTGTTTCAGAATGCGGCTTGCATTGAAATCAAAGTGAAACAAATTTTTAACAGACTATGGTCTGTATTAAACAGACTCCTATTATAGCACAGAGTTGGAACATTACTTTGTGTTCCTGGTTTCTTCTCCTGCCACACCTAATGGACACATTTCGATGGGGTGCGCCTCTCCTGTTTTACCTGGAAAACCTCAGGGTCCATGTGGATATAGTTCCTCTTTGAGGGTCCACGCAATCTTTTGCTACGGGGCTACTGCCTTTCTCTTGCCCTTTTTAAAAAAGCATAGGAAAAAATAATTTTGGACCTTCACTCTCATCTTGTATTGGGACTGCGGTAGCCAAGTGGTCAAGGTATCGGATCATGGCAGGCATGTCATGAGCTCGAGCCCAGTACCACTAAAGACCCACCGTGTAGGGCAGCGATGCACGTTAAATCTGTCGAGAGCTGAAAAGTCCTCCCGTTGGTGTGGTGTGGTAGTTAGGAGAAGGGGTGCCAGCTCAGGTATCGTCCACGTCACTTGATCATGGTTCAAAATTACGTGGTCCGTCGCCAAAAGCCCTCGTATAGCTGAAAAGTTCGACATTAATATTTACTCAATCACTCAAACCCTCCATGATTTCTGTATTCCCTTTTAGGAGTGGTATCTGTTTGTACTTATTGTTCTTTTCTAAGAACTTCCTGTCGCATTAAAGAGATAGAATCTGTGTGTGTGAGTGGATTTTAAGTATTTACATTATTTTTATAATCACATTCCGGCACTCGATGAGGGATCACTTTTGTAAAGTACTTTTCCCTTAATGTATCTTATGTTCTTCCCCCTATTCTGAAGAATTTGGGGGGGGGGGCTGATTCGAGAGCATTTTGTAAATGTATTTCGTTTTGTATATCATTAAATTATTTTCTCGGAGGGTCGGTTTGCAGCTCGAAACACTTTGGGGAGCTCGGTTCTCTCGAGTAAGTAGCATTACTTTCTGCTATAGTATTTTTTTGTCTGAAGATGATGTATATTTACAAAAAGAATAATGATGGTGTATAATAATATGAATAATGATGATGCATAGTTATAAAATGACTATAATGATAATGTATAATAATAATATGAATAATTATGATGTATTTTAAATATTATTTCAGATAATCCTTTCAGTTGTGGATGCACTTTATTGCCTTTAAAAGAGAAGTTTATTTCTGGACCTCTACCAAAACACCAGGACCTTGATGATGTTAAATGCAGCAATCATGGTGACTTCAAAAAGACCAAGCTCAAAGACATAAATAACGATGATTTTCAATGCGAACAATAATTAAAAATTATAAATAGTTTTGAAACAAATATGCTTTATTGTAGCATTACATAAACTAATCAATCATTCAAAAGAAAATTTATTAATTGATTATATCTCATCTGTGAAAGAACTGAAGAAACTGCAAAGAATGATAAATAAGTTTTATTTTCATGAACATACATGTTATGTTTTGCGCTACAAATGCTATGGCAGTCAGTAAGAGCACTCTTTGTTGCATGCAAAGATTTCTACTTTACTGTATCCAAACACTGACACATTTATTTTTAATAACAAAAATGAGCTAAAAATCTATATAAAAATGAATAATAAATAAAATATTTTTTATGCAAGCACATTTTTTTTGCAATTCTTTCAATTCAATTTATTGAATGACTATAAAATGTAACAGACTTCAATTTCTTCAAAGTAACCAATTAACAATTTGTGGTAATAAAAAGGAATTTTCATTGCTTTTTACACTGCAAATTACTTTATATTTAGAATGGATTCATGCTAATGTCTTAAATGAGATCGATTAAATCATTTATAATTTGTAGGTACACACAGATTATAAAATCTTTTAAAATAACTTTCTCAAAGCGATAATTTGCTTAAGACCATAATAAATATTTTTATTGTATGTTGCTGACACTTTTTTTTTAAGAAAAATTTTGAAGTAACATTCAACTTTAAATTTTATTTTTCATTGTAAAATTACAGTATTTGTCTTTTATTCATAAATCAATGCGTACAAAATAATATAGATTTTTCAATATGATCCAGCTTGACACATACTTTTAAAATCAAGAAATACCTTTAACTTGTTATATTTATTTAAAAAAGAAGTTTAGATATAAAATCCTATTTCCAGAATTCTAACTTTTTTTTCAATATTAAAAAATTTAATTTAAGTTTAAATTATATTTATGAAGGTACTACTTAGTGAACTTTAATGCTGAAATCATTCTTAGCAATGAAAAAGGGTAATTTAGAGAGAATAAATGAATTACAATCACATCTTTATCATTTCAATAAATTGTTGGGAAAAAATTTGAAAACATTGGGTCATAGTTTTTTTATCCTTTAAGTATATAAGATTTAATATACTCATACAAATAATATATATACTTATTTGATCTCTAACATTACGAATATATCATTCATAAAAATACTAATTAACTCATATTCCTAAAAAGGAAAGGTAAAATTATATAACCAAAAAGGAAATTTTGTAAAAAAGTAAAAAAAATTAAAAATAACACAAGTTAAAATATGTTGTTCAAATATTCAAAACCTACTCTTTTTAATTTTCACTTTTGAAGTATACACACACACAATGTAAAAAGTGTTTCTGAATACCATGTTTTACATGAAATGCACTTAGTACTAATTTTTTAAGTTCTAGCATAATTGAAAGAGAAATGGAAACGCCATGAAAACTTGATAATGCACAAACACCAGTATTTTTATGAGCTAAGTCTTTGAATGTATGCATATCACAATATTCTACCAGAACAACTCAGATTATCTAACAGTATCGAAAGTTTTTTCCCCAAAACTCATTTATCTTTGTTCGTATAAAAATGAGACTTCTCACTTTATAGCTTGAGGAAGATACTGCATAAACTGTTCCTATTGCCGTAGGTTATGTACTAAATCCCAGAATGTTTCTTGCATTATTGTTCAATATTCTGCCATTCCTAGCAATATCTACTTGAGGAAAAGCTCTGAAAGCATAAGCACATTGCACCTTACACACATGATCTTCAAGAACAGATTCTTTGGAAAAAGTAGAAGCCAGATGAAAACAATTGTTGATTCTCAAGGATTGACAAATAGGCTGTTGAAGTAAAAATATAAATATATGAGTTATAAAGGAATAGGAACGGAGCTCACAATATACTGATTAAATTAATATTTTAAAGCTATTGGGTATTGGAAACATGTATAAATTCTGAAAAGATGCATATTTTCATTTTCAAAGAAAAGTTTTAAAAGCATTAACTCATATAAATGCTAAAAGTTCTCAAAATATACTTCATTACGATTTATGAAATAGAATTTATTACATAATAAAAGGATAAACTTGTTTGTTTTGTAAGGTTATTTACATCTGATATCTTTGTACCTGATACCAGAAATATAATAGTTATCAAAAAATATGATAAAAAGAATTGAAGAATTTAATTAGAGATGCTTCTTTAACATTTTAATTTAATAATTTAACAACATTTTAAATATTTGCAACGATTCATTGCTATACCTAAAGTCAAAGTTAGTTGAAAAATTTCTAGATGAATTAATTTTCACAGCTAAAAAGTTTGTAACCATAAAAGTTAACCGCAGAAGGTTTGTATGTTTTGATACATGTTTAGAAAATATTTATAATGGTATTATAAATATGACAGAAGTCAGCCATTTGTTTTTAAAACTAATGTCACCCATTCTGGTAGCTTTGATCAGACGATGAACTGATTAATTGATTCACGTGTGATTAACTTTCTGAAAACCAGAAAGAACAAACTTGAAGTCTTAATCATATTATCATTTTTTTTAAAAAAAAAAGATGTTTAAAAAAGACCCTTTAACATGAAAATACTTGCAAACTGAAGGAGCTACAGCTATATGCAAGTGAGGTCACGGTATAGTAAAACGACTACGCCCGACCAAAGGCGATCCACAGCAGCGCCCCTGGTGGTAAAATTTGGCAGATAGATATTGCAAACCAAGAGATAGAGAAAAATTTCCAACCATAAGGTTTTAGAGAATCAATTAATTAGAATAACCAGTGAAGTGACTTATACAGCGAGAGATTTGTCTCTAAGCTTTAGCTTTCAAATAAATTATCTATTTAAATAAAAGAAATGGACGAAATGCAGAGCCTTATTATTGTTTAGTGGGATCTGTATATGTGGCTTTTCTCAACCTTTTAACACATTAATTTTTTTAAAAAAAATCGTTAAAGATTATTGCAATCTGAAAAAAGTAATTCATAATCAACGAATTAGAATTTAAACGAGCCAATGAAAAGTTTAACCAAGACGAAACAAAGAATATATATATATATATATAAAATATAAATATTTTAATATTTAATTAGGATTCACATCATTCTAAAGGCTCTAAAAAATTCAAATTTTAAATAGAACACTTACTCCTTCTTTAGTACATGTGCACATAACACATGGTGATATCCGATCTGCTGATCCAACATCGATTGTCACACTTCCAACCGTACAAGAGACTCGCTCTTTCCATTGTTCTAAATCGACAGTTGGAAGACTGGAACACGATACTCGAGGATTCCTGAAACATGTACAACATGCTAATTACAACAGAAAAAATTCATTTTAATTCCAAGCAATTCTAAATTATTCAGTATTTCACAATAGGAATCCATTACTTTAAGAAGAAATACCTATTTATTTCATGCATGTTCTAAGGCAGTGACCCCCAACCCCCGGTCCGTGGATCAAATGGTGCCGAGCCGCCTAAAGAACATTAAACTATTTCCATTTTATTTTAAGTGGTGTATTTCTCTCGGACTTTCCACGGAAATCACTTATATTCATTTCCGGTATAACTGTATTTTATTCTGAAGGTATATTTAAATTGAACAAAACACAATCTAAAATATAAACAATCAATATCCCACTCTCCGCGGGCCGCTGTAAAATTATCAAAAATTGACCGGTCCGCAGTGATATAAAGACTGGGGATTGATTGAATATTAACGTCGCGTTGTTCAACTACACTAGGGCTTTGGGTGACGGACCACGTGATTTATAAAGGTTGGGGAGCATTGCTCTAAGGCAGTGATACTCAGCCTTTTTATTGCCGAAGACCGGTCAACGTTTGATAATTTTACCGAGACCTGTTGGATGGGGAAGAGATGTAGATTGCTTATATTTTAGATAGTTTTGATTTAATGATTTTAATTTAACTGTATGTGTGTATTTAAATACGTCTTCAGAATAAAACAGAATCACACCAAAAAATGAATATAAAGTGATTTTGCTGAGAATATAAAGTGATTTAGTGCAGTGCTTCTCTCTCTCTCTCTCAAAAAAAAAAAAAAAACCTTTCAATATTTGCGACCCAATATTCAATCATAATTTTCATCGCACCCCTCCTCCATACAAATAACAATGCATTGAATTCAATTATACAATACTTTGACGCAAAAGTTTAGTATTATTGAATATTGTATAGTAGAGTTTTCTATGTGTGTTTTTGTAAAACAACAATCCTCATTTGTTCTGCAGATATTGCACATTATAAATATCTACAAGATAAAGATGCACCCATCCCACATCCACATTTGATTCCAGTGAAATTGTTTCATATATATACACACATTTATCCATACATAATTATATATATACCGTAAAATCCGGCGTATAACGCACACCGGTGTATAACGCGCACCTATACTTTCAAGCTAAATTTTTCAATGTTTAGGTATATTCGCCATATAACGCGCACCCCTTTTTTAACGAAAAAATTCTGAAGTATTAATATACATTGTTTTTATGTTTTGAAGTATTTTATTCGAGGTATTATCCCAGACTTTTGAAAAAATAGTATACCTCTGGAATAACAACTGTTCTTGTTCATAAGGCAAGTCTCGTTTCTTTTAAATAAACAGTGTTTCAATACATCTAGAAGTAAATTTTTGTTATGCCCATCCTTTTTTGTTATTTTTAAAGCTATCGTTTTTATACCCGGCGTATAACGCGCACCCTTAATTTTCGATCTTATTTTTTGTGTTCAAAGTGCGCGTTATACGCCGGATTTTACGGTATATATATATATGTATATGTGTGTATATATATATATATATATATATATATATATATATATATGTATATATATATATCCAGGTGACGCCTCGGTTTTTTCCTTTTCGAATAGTCGTTTCAATCTTTTACGTCATTTTGCCTTAGGAGCTTATTCTGGAAGGTTGAAGTGGCCGCGGTAGCCGAGTGGTATAGGTATCGGACCGTGGCTTGCCTTGTCACGAGTTCGAGCCCAGTACCACTAAAGACCCGCCGTGTAGGGCAGCGATGCACGTTAAATCTGTCAAGAGCCGAAACGTCCTCCCGTTGGTGTGGTGTGGTAGTTAGGAGAGGGGTTGCCAGCTCAGGTGTCATCCACGTCACTTGAACATGGTTCAAAATTACGTGGTCCGTCGCCAAAAGTCCTTGTGTAGCTGAACAATGCGACGTTAATATTCAATCAATCAATCTGGAAGGTTGAATTTTCGATTTCCAGTAATTATTTTACACGTAAGTTTTTTTTTTTCTATATAAATTTTTTTATTATTATTATTATTCCTCTTCTTGAGACGTTCATTATTGTTCTACTTTCTTAGCTTTATTTTAATATATTATCAGGTTTTTCTACCACGTGTTATATTAGGCTTAACTTTTCAACTTGTTTTTTTGTTTTCTATTATGTCGAAAATTTCTGCTGTACGGGGAAGGTTGGATCCATAAAGCATTGCTAACCCTAATTCGCTGGCCTAATTCAGCGACAGCTTTAGAAATCATAATAGGTCTCCAGTTTTGTCCAAAGACTTTTTTGTATCTACATTTGTTGTGTTTGGTGAATTCCAATTTCTTCCTGCTTTAGCACTGTAGGTTCTAGTACTTCTTCACTTTTATTTTATATTACTATATATATATATATATATATATATATATATATATATAGTAAAATAGAAGTACCAGACACAACAAATGTAGATACAAAAAAGTCTTTGGACTAAACTGGAGACCTATTATGATTTCTAAAGCTGTCGCTGAATTAGGCCAACGAATTAAGGTTTATATATATATATATATATATATACACATGGAATACATACATACATCCTTTCTCACACCTTACTTCACAAGAAATTTCAATCTCAAAATTAATTTCGCCATTTGCTTCTTTATTTTATTCGGGGAAAATCAGAAAAAAATCATGCCTTATTATACATTTTAATTTCACATAGTGCAAGTAAAAGTTTTCCTTACATGAATGGATCTGGTAAATCGAAAGCTGAGCGTTGAATGCCTTCAATTGAATCAGAATTATCACAAAGAATTCTAGACAAAGTAGACTTCCGAATTTCGGTCAGTTGTCCTGAAAAGAGGAATAAAAGTCTTAGTAAAATTATCTCGTTAAAATATTAGTAACATTTTTCGTTTAAATAAAGAAATATTCTTACCTTCAGTAAACCTTAACAAAGGGTTAGATGTTTCATACCAGAACCTATCACATTTCTTCAAAAGAGAAAATTGTTTTGCAATGATGCAGCCAAATGTTGGACCAACCAATCCTCCGTGCAATGCCTTTTCAGCTAAAGCTCCAGAAAACAAATCTATGTCATCTACATGGCTGTAACAGAAAAATCACTTAACTCATTTCATATGAAGAAAGTAAAGTATTAATATTGAAGCAAATATTTCTCAAAGTGTGTCTTGTTCATAAAAATACTACAATAGATGTCCGAAAACTCGGCCTTATGTGGACCGAAGGGTGACAGAGTTTGTGAATACACCAGGTTATCGAGAATGGGATTGAAAAAGAATAAATACTAGTGTTACCTCAGAAAATAGTGTACTGCACTTATATGTGTTGTTTGCTTGAGAATACAACAGAAAACAAACTTCCCAAATAACCTTAAACAAAGTAAAAGTGCGTACTTCAGGAAGGCATAGAACATTTATTATATGAAAATGACAATTAGTAAATATATTGTATATAGTAATTTACCTGATAAATCACACCTCAAGAAAATACTTAATGAAGGCATAAAGTTGTCTATAATGAAAATTAAGTAGCCGACTTTGCAAAAACTGGCTACTTTTTTTAAAGAAATGCGTAGTGTTCTGTTGTCTTCCACACTGCACTCTGCGTTTTGCTGCTTCATCACGAAGACGACGATGGAACAGTAAGTCCATTACCAGTGCACCTTCTTCAGAATACTAAAGGGTGGTTTCGATAGCCTTTAGGCCCTCACTAAGTGATATTTTAGGAGTTTGTACGCTGTCCCGCACGTGGGTTTTTAAGACCTGCAAAGGTGTAGAGTTATGTGGAATGCCGGTTTTCGGGAAGCTACTGTATTACATTACGTTATAAAATTCAATTTTTTTCTGTGAAAAGTTTGTATATAAAATTATTTCACATAGGCTGCATTTGATTAGCCCATTAATGTAGCATAAATATCGACATTGTTACGGGAACAAATTTCCTGATTAAGGAAATAGGCACCGTTAAGGATCTTCCTAGAAGTGGCAGGCCTAATGTCAGTGAAGCAACTGTTGAACAAGTTCGACAACCGTTTCAACACAGTCCAACTAAATCAACTTACAAATCATTACGTGAACTTCAAATTTCACAAACAGTTTGGTAAGAATTCTTTATAAAACGTTTAGGTTGCATGCTTATATTATGCAAGAGTGCAAGACATGTTAAAGAACACTTGGCTGGAGCTGGAATACCGCTTATATCGACATTCCCCGAGCTACCAAGAGGGCACACGTTGAAATTTACAAAGGTTAATGGTCTAATAAAAAATGTCCAAAAATTAATTACATTTTATCCAAACAAACATATCGTAGCGTCCCAGAGGTCGCAGGTGTGGGAGGATTCGAGGAAGAAGTAGGCATGTTCTTAGAATAACTAATTTTATCCAATTTCTAAAATTCTACGAAATGCAATTTAACCCGCGATCACTCGCGCGGGTTGTTCTGTACACCCCAGCAACAAGAAAAGCCTCCTACAATTCTAAAAATAATGCGCAGAGCCACGATTTTTTCTGTAGCTGCCCATTTTAGGTCATTGAACCTTCAGACCTGATGTAATCAATCTCGCTAGGACGATTGGAATGTAGCAACCTTCAAAAGTTTATTTGGGGTGCTGAGAACACCCCGCGAGTGATTGAGTTATATTTTCGTACTCGAAGCATCTGCGGAAAAGTACGTTTTACTCTTTCGGTTTACGTTTTTTTTTTTTTTTTTCAAAAATATTAATATGCACGAATATTTTATTTAAAAAAAATTTCAATAAATTCTGTATAAAAATAATATAATTCTATAAAATATTTGTAAAATACAATTCTTTTAAAAAAATTTCAAAACGTTTTCTAGAAATTATGACAAAAACTCCATGAGAAAGAGAGAAATAGCGACTTTGTCGTCTATTAGATACTGTATCAACAGATTGACAAAATGAACTAAGTGAATTCGATAACTGCGTGATTTCGTAACCAAAGTTGGAGAGATGAAACTTGAAATCATAAATTTTTATAATACAGGTGGTGTTGATACCACTGATGAAATGTGCAGTATATATTATGTATCGCGAATATGTAACCTTTGGCTATTGCGAATATTTTATCATCTACTTAATACTGCTGGAATTAATGCTTCCTTTGTCTATCATTCGGTTCTTCCTGAAAATAAATGAGATATTCAATATTATTAGAGGAGATTAGAATGGATCTTGTGCAGCCACAGTGGGATATGAGATCGGATTTCCCAAACCTTAACAAAACACTCAAAAGAAGCTTTACTGACACAGAATATATTAAAAAGAGCATTAATCCCCCTAAAAAAGGGGTGTTACACTGCTTGTCTACGGGTAAAAGATGTAAAAATTATTTGTTTTTGTCTTCAATGTAAGAAAAACATGTGCTTAAAGCATATGAATACAGTCTGCTCTGAATGTTTGAAAAATGATTAAAATATTATTTTTCTACTTTTTACTATCCTTATCATTAATTATAAAGTATATTTATTACTGGTATATACGTTTTACTTGTGGTTTATGAAAAAATATAAAATTGTGTACTTCAAAATGTGAAAATTTTGTAGGTTTAGTTTAAATTAATGCTAGTCTCATTTGAATGCAATAAATTTAACAATTTTATTTGTATAATACAAAAACCTCTTATACTTCATAAATATATATCATAATTGACTTAAAATTTTTTTCTTATTTAAATACACGTGTTAAGAGAGAGAGAGAGAGAGTTTGGGGTGTTCTCTACACCCCGCGAGTGATGACGGTAGAAAAACAGGCGCGAGTGACCGCGGGTTAATAACTAAACCTAGGGATAAACAAGAAATCTCATTCCAAATTTATATATAACAAAACTATGTAAGGTACTTATCTGACTTAAATCTCTAGTATGATCTGGCCTTCAGCTAGCTAGCTCACTCAACTGCAATGCTGATGCGTTGCACTATTCGAGGGATTCTCCTTCTATTATTAATCTTACGATACGCTACCACAAGTCGATAAAACTTAAATTTCAGCTTAGGATCAACTCTTAATCATTGCCTCACCTACTTAACGACTGGCACTTAAATAGAAGTTGCATTTGCATAAGACCAAGTAATCTCTATGGAAAGCGATTTTTAAACTAATATCACAGAGAAGAGGAATAAAGAGTATTTTCCCCAAGAGGATTAGTAGAATCCCGAATATCTAATTATAATAATTTGAGCACAATAAATATTTATAATGACGCTAATACTTTTGGTTCATTCTATATAATCAATGCTATTTTTAATACATTTCATTCTTTAAAGTTATTATCAATTCTACAAATCTTAGTTCAAACTGTGCGTGATTATTTTTCATTTAAATTAGCTTATTCTTCATCTTTTTAATTTTTCGTTTTAATTATTTCATGCTTCAACTCAACCAGTATTTAAGAGGAATAAGCTCTTTAAAATCACAAAACTTAAATATATGTTTCGCAAAACGTTATACAATGATAAATAATCAATTAGCTTTTATAAAAAGTTTAATACTGTAATTGATATGAATTTTTAGAAAGGTCATTATGTTGTAAGATTTAATTGTATGCTATTTAATGAACACACACACAAATGGATACTTTATGTCATCTTCATAATTTTTTCGCACAAACAACTCACACTATCTTCTAAATCTGAATTACCCCTTAAAAAACATTTAAATTTATAAAGTATTAATTATCGAACGACATTAAAATCTTACCTATAAATTCTTTTCAATCTGTCTACTATGTGAGAAGGTATTTCTTTTCCTAAATCATCAAAAGATTTTGCTTTAGTTAAATTACAGAATTGCCTATATTCATTATACCCGGGTATACCATGATCTCTTGCTCTTTGTATATTCAATGCAGCTAAATCCATTCCTGAAAAAGGCACCTGCTTGTTTTCGAAAAGGTGATTTGTTACTTCTTCTGTTATTGAATGGTCTAGTGTCTCCATGCTGCTTGTAACTAACCCTCTCAAGATGTGATCAATAGCATTAGCTGAAATAAAAAAGAATTAATTATGTTTATTATTCCGTTATGATCATGATTCGGGATATTATTCCTCTATGTTTAAGACATTTGTAACTTTATTCGTCATAAAATGCATGTTAGAAAATATGAGACACATTCACAGGAACGTCTTAAGGTATGGTCCAACTGGGCCCAAGCCCACGGAATCTCCCTCAGTGGGGGGCCTCGTTTCATTCTCGATTCTGTTTTAATAAGATCGTAATCCGGATCATTTTAATGATCAAATACACTGCTGTGGCCACCGTAAATGCAACACCCTGAAGGAAGCATGCAAATAACATGAAATTTACAACATGCATTAGCGGAGGTGAGATATGCAAATGATTAGAATTTCAGCACAGACACACATCACGCGCTCCTGCGGCGCCACCTCAAAGCGCTATTTAAGGCTTGGGGATTTCGACCATTCCAAGTTCGGCAATTGTGTTTTTCTTGTGGTTCTTTCAAAAAACGATCAGTTACGTCTCATAGAAAACAGCGTTCAGCTTTCTATCAAGTATCCGAGTTCGACAGAGGAAGGATAGTGGCCTACCGAGATTAAGGATTATCTTTCAGGGAAATCGGTAGTCGCGTTGGACGAAACCAAACAACTGTAATGCGGATATGTGACCGTTGGATGCAGGAGGGTACGACGGACCGACGTGGTCTATCACATCCACCTCAGTGCACCACTTCACGTGAGGACAGGCAAATTGTGCGCATGGCAGTGACGGATCGCTCAGTCACATCACGAACCATAGCACAGCACATTGAGTCTGTAACGCATCATTCAGTGTCTGCGCGTACCATTCGATGCCGTTTACAGCAGATTGGTCTGTCCGCAAAACGTCCATTGCTTGGGCTACCCTTGACGCAGAACACAGACGTCTCCGCCACCAATGGTGTAATGAAAGAAGGATATGGGCGGAAGAATAGAATGAAGTCTTTACTGACGAGTCGCGCATTTGTCTGCAACACCACAATGGTCTGATTCGAGTCTGGAGACACAGTGGAGAGAGGATGCTGAACAGCTGCGTTATGCACCACCACACTGGTCCTGAACCGGGTATTATGGTATGGGGCGGTATTGGATATCACTCTCGCACTCCTCTAGTACACATTGCCTTTACTTTAAACAGCCAGCGCTACATCTCCGAGGTGTTGGAGCCAGTTGTCCTTCCTTACCTTCAGGGCTTGGCCACAGCCATATTTCAACAGGATAATGCGCGATCACACGTGGAACGCATTGTCCAAAGGTTCTTCGTCGATCACCAGATTGAATTGCTTCCCTGGCCGGCTCGCTCTCCGGATCTTTCGCCGATAGAAAACATGTGGTCCATGGTTGCTCAACGATTGACCCAGAATACACCCCCAGGTGCCACACCAGATCAACTTTGGCAACGTGTGGAAGCTACTTGGTCTGCTGTACCCCAAGAACACATCCAAAGTCTCTTTGAATCAATGCCGAGGAGTGTAGCAGCGGTGATCTCCAACAATGGCGGCTACTCTGGCTACTGATTCTGGCAGGAACCACACTTCACAGAAGTCTATAAATTTAATCATTTGATACTTGGTCAACATGTTATCTACAAAATAAATTTTGTTGTGCTATTTCTTGTCTTTCTTGGTGTTGCATTTACGGTGGCCAGCAGTGTTCTACAAAAAAAAGAGAAAAAAAAAAGGGGGGGGGATTTCAAACTGCATGTCAACTGGCAAAAGTGGTAGTACTGCATTATTATGTGATGACCGGTGTCCATGTCTTAGCCTAGGCCTAATACATAAGCATTCAGTCCATCCGGATATGGGTCGATCCAGTTTGTACCAAGGATTTTGAGGTTGTGAGTCGTCCACTTTTAACTGCTTCAAATTACCGTTTGAACAAGTATTTGCCAATGCGTGCTATGCGTCTACTTTTTAAGATCTCAGGTAGGGCCTTCTTTTGCATAGGGGCGCAGTGTCTCAAAAAATATTAAGATTTCTCTGGGCCCAGGGCCTCAAAGAGTCTTAAGACGTCCCTGTACATTTACGTTTATCATTTCAAAATCATTGAGTTACAATTTCAAAACTCTCCATTAATGAAAGTAATTTCACAAAACTAAAGTTAACAAACCTTTTAGAGTAAATATGCCCCAAAATAATTTAATTTTTACCTTTCTTGTATTATTTTTAAAGGTTTTTTCTAAAGTGTAAAACTCTCCGTCGTAAAATGATGTTTTGCCGAATCCAATTGCGTGCTATAACACGCAAAAGGATTCGTGAAACCTCTCAGTTAACAATGGCTCTTCTAGCTAACAAAGTATAACGCGACCTCGCTGAATCAGATGTAGTAATAAAGCGTTAAAAAATTGGCCTTTCAGGTTACATGAGTATAAATTTTACGCATTATTGCTAAGTAAAAATCAAAATAAAAGGAATAAATTAATCAATCATTTATAGGGAATCAAGCTAATAGAACCGGCCTTTAAATTACATTTTTAAATATTTTATTTAAACTTTTTTATGAAAATTTTGTTTAAGTTATTAAAATCAGAATCTTTTTTGTTTTTGTTTCAAGTTAGCTAAATTATTGAGAAACTGCATTTTTTGAAAAATTTTCAAATATATTTAAGACATAAACTGTTTATCATTCAAACATTAAAAACTACATTACTACATTAAAAACAACTAGCAACTCAAGACAGCTGAAAGCTCATAATTTGGAAGTTTTGTTTAGTTTGAACATTTTTTAACCCTGCTGAGAAAAACAAAATATTCGTTAAGGAAATTTATTTTCTACGTCCAAACACTTTTGTACATTTATTCTGGAATATATTAATTAGACTTAAGATAAAAATATTAATTAGTATATAAGAAATATTTGTTGCGATCACAAGTAAGCTAATTAATGTAAGTATTTTTTGAATTAAAGTTATATGCAATTGGTGAAAGATGGATACATTTGTGCATAATTTTGCATGCCCAAAATATATAAGGCGAAATTTCCTATTTTCAAATACATTTTAAAGAATATACTTTTGAAAAAAACATGTATAAAAAAACTTAAATAAAGAACCCCACCAAGTTACTTATTTTGATGATGCAAAAACAAACAGAATTTGATTTAAAAAATTGCCTCAATTACTTAAATTACTTGAAAACTGAAAAATATTTCATGACAGAATATTGAAGGAAAGATCCAGTACTCACGATTATAAAGCATATCAGAATTGAAGAAACTCTTTCTTAAATGTATTGGCTCACTAAGCACTCGATACCCTCTATCAAGTCTAGCAAAAACTGGCTTTAAAAGACTGTGGCCAAATCGAAATGCAGCAGCGGCGAACTCGTTGAATATCGAAGGATCACAGGTAGGATCATAACCTTCGAAATAGCCATCCGTCTGAGTGTGTAAATCGTACTTATTCGCAAAACTTTTCCCTAAAATTCTTGAAGTAAATTCATTGTACGTCAGATGTTGCATAACAGCTGACAAAATTCTTCGACCTAAAAGAATAACAAGCAAACACTTTAAAGCAAATCATCTTATATGCTATACGCAATACAATATATTTGCTTATACACTAAGTTAAAGTTAATATTAATATCCAAAAGAATCAATACATCATTTAACACTAGAACGTCCGTCGATGTCGATTGGACACTGGAGCCTGTTTAGTTTGTTCTCCTTTCCCATTTTTAAAAGGATTTTGAAAATTTGTCGTGATTTTTAATCATTTTCCTTGGTGATTACACAAAAAAAATTTCCGTTTCTAGGTTAATTTGGAGTAATTTCCCAACTAAATACACTTAGAACGTCCGCTGGTGTTATTTCGACACCAACGCAATTTATCATTATAAATAGCTGTCGTTCAGCAAAAGATATAGTTCCCTAAGTAGAGATACCATTAATAAAACAAACTTCCCGAAGTAATATCGCACATTTATTTGACCTTGAATGTAGTGTTATTAGTTTCACAGCGGAAATGAGTCAATTATACTAAAACCGTTGTGTCTAAGTGTTTCGTTACATAGCATTTGCGTATCCGCTAATACGTTCAAATTACGCAAGTGCAAAAAATTTGAAAAATCAGGTAAATACTGAATTTAAAAGAATTACAAATTCACCAAAATGTAAAAAGGGCGAAATTAAAAAGTGTACTGGAAAATGCAACAGAAAAAATGTGTCTCTTGGATGAAAATTATGCGCTGAAAATATACATTAAAAATTGAAGATCACTGTAATTACAAATAATGTATGCACATAACATTATGCATAAAAAGGATAAATAATGATGAAAAAGTCGTATGCTCACAAAAATTACGGTTTTCCTTATTTTATATTATATTTATGAATATTATTATTTTGTTCCATTTTACAAGATTAAGTAATTTGTTTTGTTACAGGTTTCAATGATGTAAAGGGTCATAATATGTGATATAATTACATGTAATAATATTAAAAAGTGTTAAAACTAAACCCTACTGAACAAAAGTCCAGCAGTTACTTAGCTATTACAATTACTTGATATATTTTATATCACGGTATCGAAACAACACCAGTGGACGCTTAAGGTTAATCGAAATCTCGGACGTTTTAGTGTTAATGAATAAAAGTACAACAGGCAGTGTCATAACAGGCTATCACAGAATCGGATCCTTTACAGTTAAGGAGACACAGTACGGTTTATAGACAAAAATCAATAAACAATCAAACAAGTTGTTTTTCAAAACTAAATTATGCTTTATATATATTTTTTTAATATACAATTAATTATAAATTATTCGAATTATCATGAATTTCCTTTAAGAAACTTTAAAATACCTCAGTGTGCTTTTAATATCCTAAAAAAAAACGTTAATTCTATTTCAAAGTCTCTAGAATGTAATTAAATACTCCACACACACACACACAATAATTGTTATTATTTATATTCTATTTGAATTTCTTTTAAAATATAGCAAGAAAACTTATTGGAAAACATAATTAATATAGTTGGCGCTGCCATTCATTTATCATACTTTTATAAATAAATTCCTAAATATATATAAATATATGTGTAATAATTCCCTCTAACACATACTTTTAATTAAATCTTTTTAATGATCTATAAATAATCTTTGATTCTTAGGTTTAAAAATAAACATTGTTATCTTAATCGTAATCGGCTAAACCGAAATCCCTATCCCGCGCATTCTAGCCAATCAGAACTACTATTACGTAATAGTCACGCGCTTGTGCACTGCTGGTATATAAACACAAAAATCTGATGTAATCTTTCTCTTTTCTATGCTTTCTGCCATCATGTAAGAATGTGCATAACTGCAGCTTTCTTTGTCTTTTGCCTTTGTGTTGTGTCCTCCAAAATGTAGCTGTCTATTAAATGTGAAAATGTAACGTAATTGTGCTATAATCTGCTGATGTGTGCTCATAACAAAGGAGGTAAAGCTATTCTGAAGACGTCATTACTAAATCAAATATTACAACTACATCCACCGGCCAATACTACTTAAATATACTTCATATATATATATATATATATATATATATATATATATATATATAGGCTTATTCTCTACAAACAAGAGATAACATCCATCAATCACATTCGAAAGACAGCAGGAAAATCACACAATGAAAGACATATGAGTAACCGAGATTAAAAATTATAAAGTGGATGCTTTCAGTATTATAAGCATTGCTGAGACTTAGGACAGCTAATATATAAAATAATTTATATAAAAGTAGGGTTGAACACGTTTTTTGGTCAGCCAACCTTCCCCCTTTATGTAAATAATACTGAGCAAAAACCTATTGAAAGTAATGGATAGGAATATCTAAATCCATTACAAGATAGAGGTAATTTACCTAAAAATTACATATAAATCAATATATATATATAAAATATTTAAATTAAATTTAAAAGTACACAGAGATTTCTATTGTAAATATTACCACTTTTATAATGAAAGAAAATTCATATACATAAAGTTTGACAGCTCTAAGCTAAAGAATTCTAGAGTTATGCCACTTTTATGTTTATTTTTATCAGATAATATATAGCAAATAAAAAATTTAAGCTGATTTTTCTCATGGGAAAAAATCACTAGGTTTTCTTTTTTCAAATGCTAAGTTGCGTATTCTAATGCTTCGATATTTTTTCTAACTATTGCTATTAATATATGTAACAACAGTTTGTATGCATTTTTGATTCAAAGTAATAGTTATTTTTTTTATAAAAAAAAGTGTCTGTATCAGTAAAGTATATGTATCAGAGTAAATATCACTTCCCAAAATCAGTTGAAAGAAGTTAAAGGAACATTAAAGCTTTCTTTGTTCAATGTTTGATAATAGGGCTGTGGATCTCGGAGCATGTTTCTTAGATCAGCGTTTCTCAAACTGTGGGGCGTGCCCCCCTTGGGGGACGTGATAAGTCTACAAGGGGGGCGCGAGCATATTGAAAAGTCGAAAACAAAAGATTATTTAAAAAAATTTCAATTTTCTGAAAGTAGACAAACAAAATAGTTTATGGTATAATAAAATATAGAATACATATTTACACTGATATAATACACTTATAAATGTACAGTACTGTACAATGTATATTTTATTATTAAATTAACAATTCTAAGTTAAGGACAAGTTTGATAATTATCAGTGACCCCATGGTC
>BMAV01024643.1:412370-439278 GCA_019973955.1 Trichonephila inaurata madagascariensis | reverse complement strand
ACTTATTAAGAGATCATAACTGTGATAAAATAAGTCTGTACAGTATAGTTGACTCCTATACGAATTATATGTACTGAATCTCTATTCTTATGTCGTCCAAGATGACTGTCACATTTCTTTCACGCTGGTTTGAGATTTAGTTCTGTGTCTGAATTTTCCTCTCACAAAGAAGTTGATGAACGCGGAACCTAAATTTTCAAGGCAATAACACTTATGGAAATTTAAATATATATAAGGAACTTTATAACGTTCTTAATTCATATTTTCCTTTATTTGACCCATGACCGACTATGATGATTTTATTTTGTCAACTTATCAATTTATAAGATAGGAAAAGTGAAATAGAGTACGACAGTGCTTCTCAAACTTTCAATATTCGCGACCCAATATTCAATCATTGTTTTCATCTCGCCCCCTCCATACAATAACAATGTACTGAATTCAATAATACTATACTTTGACACTAAACTACAATGCGACTTAAACCTCTTATGCGCCATAGACGTATATAAACGTCTCGCTAAGCCAACGCATTCATTCTCTGAACGTATATATACGTTTTATCGAAGTACGATCTTTTTTGTGCACTGCTATCCATAAAATTATACCGAAGGCTTTGTAATGCAATAAAAGGACCTTGACAGTGTTCACTTATTTCAGAGGATTTTGCTTATTTTATTTATTCCTTTTCTCCTCTCCCCAAAAAAACATCAAAATACGCGCGTCTACGTAGAAAACGATGGCATTGGGAAGCGAATAGCGTAATTTTTAATCGGCGGTTAAGGAATTAATCATAAACAGTACAAACTATCAAGATAAATGTTAATACAAGCCCATGGGGTCACTGGTAATTATCAAACTTGTTCTTAGTATTTATTGTTAAATTAATAATAAAATACATTGTATAGTACTGATACATTTATAAGTGTATAATATCAGTGTAAATGTGTATTTTATATTTTATTATATCAGAAAGTATTTTCTTTTTGTTTACTTTCAGTAAATTAATATTTTTTCAAATAATCTTTTGTTTTCGACTTTTCAATATTCTCGCGCCTCCTCGTAGAGTTATCACGCCCCACAGTTTGAGAAACGCTGGAGTACGACATAAAAATTTGAAATCCATTAAAGAAAGAAATTCCGATGTTGCAATTAGTCCGCTTCTAAAATGTTTAAAATGTTTTAAGACAGGGGAGAGCAACTTGTTTTGGCTTGTGAGCCACATTCTGATAGTGGAAGATACCGGAAAACCGCACCTTTTTTAAAATGACTGCAGTAATTACAAAACATAATTAATATAAGTTGAATAAAATATAGAAGTTTTACTCAATTTGTGTTTATGGTGCTAATTTAATATTGTCTATAGATGCAAGCACATTCATTTAATTTTAAAATCAGTTTAATATGTCAAATGTAACTTATCAGAAGTGAGATTGCTTGTTGAAATTCTCACACAGCCCGCAAGTTTATGTCATCCAACGTGCATCTATTCTTGCTCTTGTTGATCTTCATGCAAGAAAAACTTTGCTCACAAATATTGTCAACCCAAATACATAAAGAATATTTTAACTGCAAATTTCTTCATACGTGGAAATTTTTCAGCTAAGAAAGATTTGTAAAAGTCAATGTCATGGCATTAAACATATTCTTCACACTGTGATCTGACGTCTAGTCAATTAGTCCAAGTTGTGCTCCTCATGCAGGAACGTCTTAAGGCATGGGCCTACTGGGCCCAGGGCCCTGGCCACAATGGGAACTTCGTCTCATTCTTGACTCAGCCTTAATAAGATCATGATTCGGATAATTTCAACTGTAAAATGTTATTTCCGGTTGTATTCTCCAAAAAACTGGCAATTTCGGACAATATGTCAATTGGCTACACGTGATGACCATCATCCATGTATAGACCTAGGCCTACCATCTTCAGTCATCAGTCTGACGGCGGAAGTCGGTCGAGCCGGTTTGTGCGATTGTAAGTCATGCATATTTTTTTTTGTTTCGGTTTGAAGAGTATTTAACAACGAATTCTATGCACTGTCTACTTTTATTGTCATAGGGGGTGGCCTACATTTGTCTAGGGGCCTAGGGCCTACTTTTGAGTAGGGGCCCAGGGTCTACTTTTGCTTAAGGTCCCAGGGCCTCAAAAGAAGTCTTCTCATGTACTATATCATTGTCAGCAGTAATGGAATAACAGATCCAATCGAATTTGTTTTCAATTTTCTTAGAATCCTTAGTCTTCTTGTGACCTCATCTTCCAAACTCTGAAGATTATCTGCTAGTAAAAACACTTTCAGGTACTTTTTTCCCCTAAAAGTGAAAAATTAAAGATAAATCTTTGACGATCAAGAGAAGGAAAACTCGGTTCAAAGCGGATTTTTCGATTGTCTTGGTGAGCCGCATAAAAACTCTTTGAAGGCCGCTAGTTGCCCACCCCTGGTTTAAGAGGTCTCAGGGGTGTTTAATTTCTCTAAAGGGCTGAAAATATAAACAATTTTCAAACAGGTGTAATTCTTTTAAATTTAAATTAAATTATTCAAATCTTTTACACATTATTTATAAAGGAATGGGTCATTAGAAAAGTATAAAATGTTTAAAATATAATCTCATAGTTTTAAAATTATAAGCATATGAAAATTCTCTAATAAATATTCAGTAATTTTTGCGTTGCGCACGCTATTTTCTAAAATAGTAGCCTCTGATGTATAAAATTTTATAGAATTATAAAATGTATCATGCTCTTTAAAGCCTATATCATTTAAGAATAATATATCTTTTGTATTTCAAAATACTGGAAAAACATTGAAATTTTTTTTAAAAAATTTAAAACTGTAATTTTTTTTATTTTTTAAAAAATATAATTTATTATTCTACTAATATAATATTACTACAGTGTAATTAGGATACATTTAAATTTATAAATCAACTTACAGCTAGTAATTGAAGCTACTATTTTAGAAAATAGCATGCGCAACGTAAGACTTAATAAATATTTCTTATAGAAAATTTCTTATTTTCATATGCTTATAATTTTTTAAATTATGATTATATTTTAAACATTTTATACTTTTCTGAAGCCCCATTCCTTTATAAATAATGTGTAAAAGATACAAATTATTGAATTTAAATTTAAAAGAATTATACCTGTTTGCAAATTGTTTATATTTTCAGCCTTCTAGAAAAATTTTACACCACTGTGATCCCCTTAGACAAAAAATTTTCAAAATAGATCTCAAAGAACAATATTTCCTATGCAACTTAATCCTTTTTAGAGTTCAAATAAAGACATATCAAAATACTGTCAGTTGTATAATTCTGAAAAAACCTATTCGATTTTAGAATTTTCATCAATCAAATAATTTTTACTCTTCAATTAATTGCTACCTGAGTTATTTTTATGAAGTAAAAAAGTATTTAAAGCTATTTTTATTATAATTTGTTTGATTAATTTAAAAAGTATTTTTGTTAAGAAATTTGTAATGTATAAAATAAACATAAAAACTCTACATTTTAAAGAACAAAAATTAGCTGATGTATATCAAAATGGATAGAGATTGTGAATCAAGGTAAAATATTTTTTTTAATGTCAGAAATATTTGGATAAGCCAGCAAAAGTTAATTATAAAGCCTTCGAGAATAGGTAATAGAGAGAGTAAACAACGATCTAGGTATACCCTAAAAAGTACTTTCTGTTAAAAACCTGCGCTCTCAAAAAATGTTCTTATTTACGTTTTATTTACTTTTTATTTTTTAACAGATGTTGAGAAAAATTTTTAAGAAATTTCACTAGATGCAATTTATAAGCCAAAATTTATTTCATGTCTGAATATTGTGACAGAATTTCATCATTCCGTAAAGTAACACCATTTTTATACAATCAACTGAATTTCTGACCAATAACATACTACTTCTTATTTTAATTTAAGTATGAAGAAAATCAAGAAACAATTACTTACCGTGGAAAAATCTGTTTCTGAGAAAAAGGCATTTAAAGAGAGATTTAAAATCAAAATCTTCAAAAATTATACATCTAAAATAACCTAAAACATCTTTATATCAAAAAGAATAAACCTTTTATAAGCATATATCAGTGTTATATATTTGTTTCAAATTCTTTCTTTAAATTTCCCCATTAATTATCCCCATTCTTACACAATCAATTATATTTCTCACAAATAACATTCTACTTCTTATTTTAATTTAAGCATGAAGAAAATCAAGAAACAATTACAACCTATACAAAAGAAGAAATTTTTTAAATATTCTAGGTGTAACTTCTTAATAGTTATAAGAATATTTTAAGACTGAAGTTATTCTTTTTCCTTTTTAAGGAACCTTAAAATGGTCTATTCTTTAAGTTTGAAATAATGCAATCAAAATCATTTGTTTGTAAATGGAAACTATTATCCTACTTCTTTATTCCTCCCATTTACACTTAAGTATATGTATGCATTGTGGGTTTCTCGACTTTCCCTAAGGAAATATTAATAAGCAAAAACTTCTTCGGTAGAGATTCACTGATTAGGTCATAAATATGTAAAGATAAAATACATTGTGGTTGGGGGTATATATTTTTCTAATCTTGTAAACCAAATAAAACGAACCATAAGAGCATATATTATAAAACTATCTTCCTATTTACCGTCAGAAAAAGCACACAGTCTTAGTATAAATAACAATTTCTATAAATAGATCTTTGCTCATAGAAAGCTATTAGCATAAGTTGTCATTGTAAAACTTGACTTAAACCACCTGTGTGTGTGTGAATTCAACCTCTTATACAGCGATACATAGGCTAGATTGAATATCCGGAATGTAAACTAAGTAGGCGTCTATTGAGAAAAAAGGAAGAAAAAAGTTGCACGGTGTCTGTAAACAGCTTCCGAACAGATGAAGATTCCTTAGAAAGAAAAGAATATGTAATTAGTTCAAAACTAGTTTCCGATTCTTTTAAGGGTTATAGCAGGGTTTTTGAAGGGTCATCTCAAACGGAGATTCGAGTTCACTAAAAATGCTATTAATAGAATTTTATAACGTCGACGTTAAGTCAGTTTGATGAAAGAGCAGCTAAGATGACCACGAAGTGCTATTCCTAGAATATTTAAATTCGAATCTAAAAGATAATTATGCTTTTAGATAATAGAAAATAAAATATTACCAAATCATTTTTATTTATATTTTAAAAATTTTTTCGATGCGTTATTAGAATTATTTTTTTCAGCTACCCAGATTGGATAAAAATTCAAAAGAAATTGGATATTAAGGCTGTCTTCGGCTAATGTTAAAGAATAGGACCCAAATTCGAAATATTTTTTTCAGATATAAAAGTTAACTTTAATATTAATATTATATTAAAGTTAACTTATTTTTATTAAACATTAATATTATATTTGGCTTCGCTATCCTGTAGAGAATCAGTTATTTTATCACAGTACTCTTTTTTTATCCGAGTTGACACATTTTTTCTTTTATAAAATGTGTTTCGCGTTTTCGCTCATATACCGCAATGCTTAATGAGCTATCCGTTTACATGTTAAATGGAAAAACTAATTATTTCTGAAATGTTTTGAAATTTTAAAAACACTATATTATAAAAAAATATATGAGATACAATGTCACAAATTTTTACAAAAATCTAGATATTTTTTCTGTCCGAAAATGTGCTCCGCGTTAAGCTCACACTCTCGTACATATGACGAAAAAAGCCTTAACACTAGAAAGACTGAAACTTTGTATATACCTATGTTGCCCAAAAGCAGTCAAAATGACTGCATTGTGAAAGAATGATTAATGTGTAAGGAAATTTGTTTCAAATTAACTTTCAATACTTTTTATATTATTTACAGTCATATTACAAGTTATTTATAAATATTAACAATAAAAAAAATTTAATTCACTTCGAAAAAATATATTCTATAAAATTCTAGGAAATTGTGCATTATATATGCAATTTTTCTTCTAATTGAAATTAAAAAGCAGTCAAAATGACTTCCTTAGGCAATCTAGTGTTAACAGAAAAAAAACTGTAATGGATTAATATTATTAATTTTTCAAAGCTGCAAATTTTTTGTAGTTCATGCAATTTCAGTTAAATTATACGTGGTAAGCGCTCTTGTAAAGAAGTACTTAAATTTCTCTACTCAGAGTAACAAAGTTCTTTAAAAACAAATCAAGTTAGTATTAGCTATTTATGAAAATGACATTTAATACCATTTAAAAATGAATTCACTTTCAACTTCAAATCAAGTCTTTCACTAAGAGTTTTCGCGTTTCCTTTTTATCTTTAAGTAAAACAATTACTGTCTTTATCAAGATCGACGTGTATCTCAAACACGTTTGTATCCCTTTCTTTGCTACCGAACGGAAAGTGATTAAGTATCGATTGAATTAAAATTATTAGCACATTTTTTTCCCCTTATGCATAATAGCAGTAAAATTGAGCTTTTAAATCTGGGAAACTAAATAAAAAGTTTCATGCATGCACAATTATTTAACAAATAATTTTTTAGTTCATAAATTTGAGTAATCATGTCCGTGCTTATCTGTTTAAAAACGCCACATATATTTACTTTAGTCTACTTATATTTTAAAAAATGGATATAAAATGGAAAATGAATATAAAATATCGCGATTCTCTGATAGATCTTGCAATGATAATTACTCAGCCCTCAAAAGTCAATGGTGACAAAAATTTCTATTTAAATATATTTTGAATATCCCCCCCCTCCTCCCTCCAAAAATAAATATTTCAAAATAAACATTAATGAAAATAAAAAAAAAAATTAACTTCAAAAAGCATTTTAAGGTAATTTGGTTAATAACAACAAATAAATTTTTTTTTTCTTTTTTAAGTCTATTCCTACTTAGGTCTATTTTTAAGTCTATTCCTACTTACAATTAATATAAATATGTATATACATATGACAGAATCACAGCATTAAAGCGATTTTTCTTGCAAGTTTCCATTTTCCTTTCTATACATAGTGTTGGACTATTTTTTGTGTGTGTTTGTTACTATTTATTCATTAAATTTACTTATTCTAATGTAATAGTATAGCAAAAAAACACACATTCTCAGAAATTAGGCCATCCCTGGCGGGATTCGAACCCACGAACTTTGGATTAGAAGTTCAACACGCTATCCAATGCGCTACATGGACACAATGAACGATTTTTCTTTCTATATATGCTGTTGGACTATTATTTTTGTTTGCTATCATTTATTCTTTTTTAAATTTAATTAAAGAATTAAAGATGGAAAAAAACGGTATTAACAACAAGTATCATCCGCTATAAGTTTAAAAAATGTATTTGAACGTGAATAGATGAATAGAAAGTATTTTATTAACGATTGAAAATTTGAAATATGTATATAAAAGGAGAGAGTGAACTAATAGTAGGAACTGAAAAAGAAGGAAAAAGTTTGCCACATATATTTATTACCAATATACGATACAACTTGTATTCATAGGACTATTGATATACGAACTTTTTACAAATGTTCTTCATAGTGTTGGAACATATTCTCAAAATAAGCTTTACGAGATTTTAAGCACAACACAGATTACTTATTGGGAGCAAATTCCTCTTAGAAAAAAAACACGAGAGAGAGGGAGAGAAAAAAATAATAAAATTTCAAAACATAACATCCCAATTCAAAATCTCAATGACAAACACAACAAAAAAAAACAGTTTTAAAATTATTTCAAAAATTTATAAATTAACCAAGTGCAAACCCGGACTTCGGACCAAAGAGTCGTGTTAAACTAGTAAAAAAGTACCATTCCCCCCCCCCCCCAATGCAACTTGGTAGGCTAATATGGAATTATCCAAATTTATAAAAATCTGAAAAATTAAAAAGTTAAAATTTCAAAAATTAAGATAGTCACCAACATATTTTTACACACATATATATACAATTAGCAAGAAAACTGAATAAAATATTCTCAAAAATATATTTTTTTTTACTTTCTCCTTTCATGAATTGACCAATATATGATTTATTTCCCTTTTAAAATTCGTTCACTTAATATAATATTTATAAGCAATACTCATTTGCTCTTTTGAAGGCCTTATAAAAAAGGCTTACAATTGTTAGTTAACCATTAATATATTTTAATGATTGTAAAGTCACTTACGCATTTGCTATTCGTCTCGTTGCTTCTTCTGCAATTAAGGCAATCCGGGAGTAATTTTTGGCTTCAATTTTAATTCTTGTCGTTGCAGATGCATAGTATTCAGGAGTACCAGGTCGCTGAATAGCACCTAAAAAGAAAAAAACAACGGGTTAATGCAGTGCTTCTCAAAGTTTCAATGTTTGAGACCCAATATTCAATCATAATTTTCATCGCACCCCCTTCCATACAGTAACGATGCATTGAATTCAATAATACTATACTTTGACGCTAAAGGTACAAAAATTCGATTAATCAATACGACTAACATCTAAAAAGCAAGCTAAAGCAATACGACTTAAACCTCTTAATTGTCCCGGACGTATATAAAAGTCTTTTCAATGTAAGATCTTTTCTGTGCATAAAATTATTCCGAAGGCTTTGGAATCCAATAAAAGGACTTTAATAGTGTTTGTGATGGATTTACTTATTTCATAGGATTTGATTATTTTATTCATTTTCTCCCCCTCTCCCCAATACATCACATATTTACATCTACGTGGAAAATGGTGACTTTGGGGAATGAATCGGTATTTAAGGGATCAATTATAAACCGTACAAATTATTAAGATAAGCGTTAATTTTTGTATATAGTTTTATATATGACAAGCCCATGGAGTCGCTGGTAATTATCAAACTTTTTCTTAACTTAGTATTACTAAATTAATTATAAAATACATGTTACAATGCTGAATGTATTGTATCAGTTATGTTATAAATGTATTATATCAGTGTAATTGTGTATTTATTTCTTATTATGTCAAAATGTATTTTGTTTATTTACTTTCAGTAAACTAATAATTTTTTTAAATAATCTCTTTTGTTATCGACTTTTCAATATGTTCGCGCCCCCTTCGTAGAGTTATCTCGCCCTTTTAGGGGGGCGCGCCTCACAGGTTGAGAAACGCTGGGTTAATGTGCTGAGTGTCAACTTATACACAAAGACGATTTGTACTCAATGTATTATTCAGATAAAAAAAATTGATAAAAATTTGTTGCTTGAGATGTAATTTTTTTTAAACGGAATTTTTCCCATTTTTGCGAAATAGTTAACAAATAATACCAAAGGTTTCCTAACCTTTTTTGTTTGCTTATGGATCCCCGAGTTCTAAATATAAGTATATGAACCCCTGTATATAAGCGTATGTAATACTTCTAAAGTTGTTTATTTGCAGAATTCTTAAAATTAATAACTAAGCAGTTAGGTAATTTATAAATAAAATATTTATTCATGGGGTATTTTTTAAATAGTTCTAATTATAATATAAAAACGTAAATAACAAATTTTGAAAATTTATTTGATAAAACTGAAGCAAATTAACCGTGCACATAAATAATTGAAAAATTTAAATGTAATATTTTAAATTACATATACATATTTATTTCTGAATTCATTAAATGGGTAGACCTTACTAATGAGATCCTTGTGGCTGATATTTTGATAATAGCATTATTAATATAAGGTTTAAAATGTGCGAGAATCGTACGATCACTTCTTTTCTGCTTTTTCAAGTCGATTACAATTTTTTTTAACATTTGTGTTGTAAGACTACATAATATGTGCATATCTTACAACAAATATTCTACGACGTAAAATGAAGGGGAAAATGACATATATTTAAACATTTCATGGAAAATCCGAGTATCTTCTAACCACAATCTAGACCAGTGATGGCGAACCTATGACCCGTGGGTCAGACACTGACCCACGCAAACTTTTTAACTGACCCACGATTGCTAGGCAACAACTTGTTTGTTTACGCGGGTTTATTTATATTTTCTAATTTGTATGGATTATTTTTATTCTATTTGAATTTTTTCAAGCACATTGACACAAAAGCAATTTAAATGCTGTGTATAACCTTCAGAGTTTGATCATTACAGTTCCAAAGTTACGCAAATGAAAACAAATGTATTTGAAGATATGTAGTATATTTGAAATAAAGCAAAAGTGTTTACAAAATATCAAATGAAGTGAATAATTTTACTCACATTTTGTTTGTTGAAAAAAAAATCGAAAACCAAAGCAAATAATCATATTTAAAGCACTTTCCTCGGATAAAATGAGCTTTTTAAAGGTTATGTTCAGTTATGTTTGTAGAAAGAGACTTCCATAGCGCCCTTTTTTACCCGTTAAGCTAATGGAATTTTAAAGATCTTTAGTTTTAAAAAATACTCAGTTAAAAAGTTTTAAACTTAACTCTGGTGCAAATGGGCCTTAGTGACCCACGCGCTAGTAGTAAAAAAATTATGAACGAAATTCGACCCACGTCTCAAAAAGGTTCGCCATCCCTGATCTAGACTTTTCTGGACTAGTTGACATTATATTATTTTATCATTAATAAATCATTTAATTAAAAGTATTTTGGCATCTATCACTGAGTTCATATTATGGATCCTGGAAATAGATTTTTTCTTGTGTCCCTTCCTCCCCCCCCCCGACTCAAAGCTTTTATTGACCCCTAAATTTATATAAGAAGAGAATATAGTCTGTCATATCTCCCCTAGAGAATATGACAGAACAATATTCTTTAAACTTCACCAAAATCATGTTCACTTTACTCTTAGAATCACATATTTTAATCACTCTATAAATTATACTTATTAAAAATTATTTACCGATGCATTTTACGCGCTTAACATGTTTTAATAAAGCTTTACTATATTTGAGTTATGCATTCCAATCTGCATAACGATGTAAATTAATAGATGAACGTATTTTTTTTTAAATTTGAAAAAGCTTCTTTGTCATAAAAAATTTGCAAAGAAATGTAGCAGTATTCATAAATGTTTGAGTTTAACCTCTTAAGAAGGCCTTGGGACATTATGTAAGTTTTATAAGTGCTGTATAAGCTATATCTCTTTTTCCTAATTTGTAGTAATGTATAAATGAAAGCTTTTCACACACACACAAAAAAAAAGACATTTTACACTAAAAAACAAGTAATAAAAAAAAAAAATTCAGCCAATTCCTACTTAGACCAACACAGAAATTTTTTATTTTAGCTACTTTTTTTCAATAGTGACAATTAATATACATATGTATATACACATATGACAGAATTACAACATTAAGAGGTTATAAATTTTTATTAATTATCATTAAAGTATCTTATTGTCAACCAACATAATCATGTATATAAAATTTCAGTTCAACTGAATGCCTTAAGACGTGAGTAAAAAACCGTTTCATGTTTTGATACAAGTCGCCAAAATGGTCGCTAAGTCGCTAAAAATAATACCAACATGGCTGTATTTGTAATTCTTTGAATAATTAGTTTTAATCAATTAATTTTTAATAATTATTAAATTATTGTATTGTCATCCAAAATAATCATGTATATAAAATTTCAGCTCAATTGAGCGCTTTAAAATGTATTTTATTAACGATTGAAAATTCCAACAAGATAAATAATATATAGAGAGAGAAAGAGTGTAAGCTAATAGTAGGAATTGAATTAAGGCAATTTTTCCAATAAACTATCTCTAACTTAGATTATTTTTGAGGGTATAAAGTATCAATAAGTAGGGTAAAATTCAAGAATTATGCAAAAGAGATAGTGAAATTGCCAATTCTTTGATTTTTTTTATTGTTTTTTAACGTCGCACTACGAAGCACTCGTCGCACTCGTAATTTTGAACCACAGTCAAGTGATGAGGACGATACCTCAGCTGGTACCCCCCTCCCACCACACTAGTGTGAGGATTTTGAGCCTTATTAAATTTAAAAGACACCATCCTTCTATGTTCAGAGGGCCTTTGATGGTACAAAAATTTGAACCAAGGACTCAACTGAAACAATGCAGGTCAAGAATTTTTGACCATGACCTCAAGGCTACATTGGTCAAATGATGATGAAAGTTGGGATTTCTAAAACAAAATGAACACACTCAGCATAATCTTATCAACTGAATACACAAGACTAAAATAATATTTGAAAATGGGTCAGCATATTTATAAATAAGATTTACCGTTTCTGAAACATGTTTGGAGTTTATATTAAATAAGGAAACTATCAAAAGTGTACGAAGCTATCAGTAACGAAAAAACCATTTTAGGAACAAAGAATGTGAGTCACACAAAAAGAACACCCTTGTGTTCTTTATTATGTAAAATAATATTTTTATCCTAGATTTTTTTATATGTAAATACCATTAAAACAAACAAAAAAAAAATGTGTAGTTACAAGTGGATATAGAAAGTCATTTGATGTGTTACGTAATTTTAAAATTGCATTTAAGAACAGTTTCTTAAGCAGAGTAAGATATATACAACAATATTACCATTTCTGCTTTAAAAATTTGGAACCACAGCTGTAAAAGGCTCAAAACAAAACAATTTTTACACATTAAACTGTAACTTTTCATTACCACTACTTAAAGAAATGTTTGAGTTTTTGCGCAAGAAAGTTAAAAAATTTAACATATTATTAAGTAAATGGCTAAAATTTTTAACAGTATATACCCAAATCTTTTCTTAGTCGGTCATTTTTTACACCAATTCGAAATAACACGTTACATGAATTTCACGAATATTTTTTTTTTACACCAATGTTTTGTTCTAGTACGAATTTCCACAAATATTTTGGATTCGTGCCTTTTGGATGAGGATGATTGGATTTCATTTATGACAGTTTATGATTACAAAGAGATGATGACAGTTTATGATTACAAAGTAGACACTCCTAACTTACCACATTTCTAGTATAAGAGTAGTAGAGAGTAGCTTATTGTATTTGTTCAGAGTTAATTAAATTTTATCTTCGAATATGTAAAAAACCTCATTTTCTTCATCACACAATATACATGATCCTTATAGCTTTCAAAAATGTTACTTAAATCAAAAACATTAGGGGTCAATGCTATTCAATTTTGTATCATAGAAAGCGTCTATGTTGAAGATGAGATGTATTGCAAAGCTAGATAGAAAAAGACTGAATTTTCACTGTACACAAATTTTTTTTTGTAATAAAAACTAATTGTTTTTATTTTATAAATATATAAAATGGATTTTATGATTACTTTTTTTGCATGGTTTTTTTAGAAAATATTTGGAAATTGTCCATCTTACATGATTTTTAGAAGTTGTGGAACATATCCCCAAATTTTCCATGTATCGCTTAAATTTTCTTACATGATATTTGCACGGTTTTCTAAGAAACGTATCTACCGTGTAAAAAAAAGTGTTGGGTGTATAAATATTATATAGTGTTATTCATACATAACACTATAACTGGATATTTCTTTTTCTTACTTTCACAGAACTTTTTTCTACCTGCATTTAAACTTTTAAGATGAACGGCAACATTTTATATTCTAACAAAGAAAACAAAATAGGTCATTCTTAATAACTTCCGGAAAATTTTCTTCTTCACAGGAACACTAGTATCATTCTTTATGACTCAACATGATTTAAATTACAGTGTTTATTTACATTCACTCATTAAATCCTCCTTTTATATTTTTTACGCTACAAGAACAATTTTCGAATGGTATTATTTGACTTTTACTGATGGTCTCAAAATTTGATTTACTATCATATTATACAATCTTCTAGTAAAGCTCTCAAATTTCGTGAACCTTATATTTAATTGTTTCTATAGAATATATAAGCTGACAAATAGTAGGTCATTTTTAATTTTTTTTTAATCCATTTTTTAATAATATCGCACTGCTAAGCAACACGATGGCTTTTAGCGACAGACCTGGTAATTCTGAGCCTCTATCACGTGACTAAGATTGACGTATGATCTGATACTCCATTCTCCAAACGTCCACACTACCTGAATGTAAGTACTTGAAACCCTTACAGTAGTGCTTTTTAAAGTTCCAATATTTGCTACCCAATATTCAATCATACTTTTCATCACCCCTCCCACCCCCACCATATAATAACAATACATTCAATTCAATAATACTATACTTTGACGCTAAAGCTACAATACAACTTTAATCTCTTAAGTGCCACCGGCGTACATAAACCATTCACTCAGCCAAAGCGTCAATTGCCCTGGGCGTAAACGGTAACGGTTATACATTTAAGTGAAACCTTACAGAAATCTCTATTATCCCCTCATCATAAGTTGAACACAGAGAAGTTCGTTGAAGTTACATAAAAATAGATCGCAGTTTACATTGAGTGCAGAGCAACAACGCTGGTGGAGGGGTGAGTGGGAAACCACTCTCCCAGTTGATTTAGTTTCTGTTTCGCTTTTGTAGGAAAGAGAAGAGAACATGACATCACATCTCCATGACAATAAAGCCCGTCTTTCAACCGTCTGCCGCATCTCGACGGAATGAGGAGAGAAGAGATAAATTTCTTTAATAACAAGGATTAAGAGAATATTATTTTTAAGTCAGTTACACGTTACCTCTTAAATAACTGCGTGCGGTTATTGAAAGAAAATTTTAAATAACCATTTGTTAAAAAGTAAGAAAAGGTAGAGGAGTTTGAAATAAGATCATGATGGGTGAAGTTGCCACACTAAACGCGATCAAAAGCTTGCATGGCGCGGGGGTGATAATTAGAGCGAGTGTAGTCTTGCAAAAGAAAACAACTAGTGTAACAATAAAGCAATAAACATGATTTTATATATAAGAATTTTTTTATTCGTATCAAGACTTTCTTATCCTTTTCAGAGCTGGGAAGTGTTGATACGAGTGATTAAGAACTGCTCTAGAGGTCTCTTAGAAGAGCTAGGGATAGAATTGTCGTAAGCCGGGATTTCCCTCATAGATTCATTTGAAATCTGTGGTAACCGGTTGAAGAAATTTTCCGATTGTTTTTTTTTATGAAATCAAGAAACGGCGGAACATTAAGATCTTTATGCAAGACTTCGTTCCTGACAAACCAAGGTGCGTTTGGTGCTCTACGCAGTTGAATGTTTTGAAAAGAGTGCAATCTTTTCAGGTGAGTAACTGCCGCCCCTGCCCAGATGGGAGAAGAGTATAGCATAATGGGGCGAAGAATGGCTTTGTATAACAGAACCTCGGGCCTTAATGCGAGCTTGCTCTTGGGAGAAACAAAGCGATTTTGAGTGCTTTTCATTCCAGCCGCCTTTAATTGCCTTGGGCGTATATAAACGTCTTTCCAAAGTACGATCTAACCTATGCACTGCTACCCATAAAATTATTCCGAAGGCTTTGGAATGCAATAAAAGAACTTTGGAATATTTACAAAGTTTACTTATTTTAAAGGATTTGTTTCTTTTATTTATTTCCCCCCTCCAATACATCACATACGTGAGCCCACGAGGAAAATGGTTGCATTGGGGAGCGAATAGCGTAACTTTTAATCGGCAGTTAAGGAATTCATTATAAACTTCACAAATGATCAAAGTAAGTGTTAATTTTTGTATATAATTTTATATATGACAAGCCCATGGGGTAACTAGTAATTATTAATGTTGTTCTTAACTTAGTATTGTTAAATTAATTATAAAATACACTGTTGAATATACTGATACATATATAAGTGTATTATATCAGTATAAATGAGTATTCTATTTTTTTTTTTCATGTCAGAATGTATTTTGTTTGTTTGCTTTCAGTAAATTAACAATTTTCTTAAATAATCTTTTGTTTCCGTCTTTTCAATATGCTTGAGCCCTCCTTGTAGAGTTATCATGTCCTCTAGGGTGGCGCAACCCCAGTTTGAAAAACGCTGCTCTACAGATTTATAATATGCATCTTCTCCTTTTAATCCATTTTCAAAAGAGAATAATATTCCAAAGCATATTACCTCAAATTTTATCAAAGTATATATCAAGAATAAATTAATTTTCAAATTTCTTAAAAACACACACACATTTGACGTTATTAAATGAATTTAATATATTTATAAGTAACTACCCACTTAAATTGATTAAATGAGCCAGATATTCACACGTGAAAGGGAAGGAGAACTAAATAGTTATTTTTATGTGATACTTAATATGCAAATTTTCAGCTTGAGTGAGTATGTGTTTATTAACGTTGTAATGATTTCACGCAGCTCTTGGATAAACTATTTATTTCAGTATGAAAATCATCAAAAAATTAAAATGAGTATATTCTTTTACAATTCAATAGCAAAAGGGTCCGTAATGATTTCGAGTCTCTTTCATATAAAATAAGGGCGTAACTTCGCCCGCTAGAGAAAAGTCCTATTCAAATCGTGAGTAAAAAGGGTTCACTCTCGGTAATTCCACACCGAGTCTGAGTGAGTTCGCTGGCTCCAAATTCGCCGTGCTCTTTCGCACTCTCTACCACTCCCTGATCTTCCAAGTCAGGAGACCGCCGTACTTCGAGGGCTCGTTATCGCTTTTTTCTATCGCTCGCTCAAGGGACGTCCAAACGGTTCCCTTCAAAATCCAGTCTCTCGTCCGAACTCTCTCGCCCTCCTTATATCCTCTCTATCTCTCCTAATCATCCTTCTCTGATCACTTTGTCGAACTCAACTCCTCTTGTTCTTTTGCCGCCACCCGGTCTCGGCTTCCTTGATCTCTTGCCCAATGGGCGCCGATGGCTGGGTGCCACATTGTGAGTTTTCAGACGCGCCAACTTCACCAAATCGCGGGAAAATGAAAACACAATGTTAAGGCACCTCTTTTTGACAGTCCGGTCAGCCTGGGAAAAAGGTTCCGAAACTCTGACCACCCAATTAGGAAATTCTTTCCCAGCAATTAGGGAAATGCCTGGAATTTTCGCAACGTCTGTCGGCAAGGCACAAGGGATCTGTTAGCAAATAGGGAGAAGAGATCGACTTCGTCACAACGTCATACTATAAGGCAACTTAAGGACTATTAGGGATGGTCGGCGTAATTTGGTAACTAGATCAAGTGACGAGGACAACACCTAAACTTCCAAGTTTTAGAAAAACTCCCTACTAATACTCATTAATATTACGACATGAACGTTTTTTTACAAAAAGCATTTCTCGTTTGAATATTCTGTGTTGTATAAAATCACCATAATTACCTGTTATAATAATGATAGACGAGATCATTTGATAATATGAACTTTTTAACGCGTTAGAGGACCACGGTAGCCAAGTAGTCATGGTCACGAACTCGTGGCTGGTGTGTCATGATTTCGAGCTCCTGTGCCACTGAAGACAAGCCGTGTAGAGCGGCTGTTACACGTTAAATCTATCGTAACTCAAAGTACTCACATTGGAAGCTAAAAGATTGGTGCTCCAGCTCAAGTGTCGTCTTCGTCACTTAAACATGGCTCAAAATTACGAGGTCTACCATCAATAGCTCTCATGTTGGTTTGTAGAGCGATGTTAATAAACACCCACTCACTTTTAATGCGTAAGATTGTAAAAGAAGATATGGTCTCTCAGAAGTGTTTCAAGAAATATATATATAACAAGTAATACATAAAAAAAAAGTCAATTCCTACTTAGGTCAACAAAGAAAATTTTTATTTTAGTTACTTTTTATTAAATAGTTACAAGTATAAAAATATGTATATACGTATGACAGAATCACAATATTAAGTGACAAAATAGAAAGCGTTTTTCCTTGCAATTTTCCATTCTCCTTTCTATGCATGGTGTTGGACTATTTTTTTGTTTGTTTGTTACTATTTATTCTTTAATGATACTTATTTATTCCAATAAAATAGAGTGCAGAAAAAAATCACATTCTCAGGTGGGATTCGAGCCCATGACCTTTGGATTAGAAGTCCAACGCGCTATCCATTGCGCTTCAGGGACATAAAGAACAATTTTCCTTTTTATGTATGGTGTTGGACTATTATTTTTTTGTTTCTATTTATTCATCTTTTAATTTAATTAATGAATTAATATTTGAAAAAACTATATTAACATCAAGTGTTATCCACTACAAGTCTTAAAAAAAATGTATTTGAACTTGAGTGGATGAATAGAAAGTATTTTATTAACAGTTGAAAATGAAAATTTGAACAAGATATATAAATAAATAATTTATATATATATATATGTATATAGGGAGAGTGTGAACTAATAGTAAGAGAATTGAAAAAGGAAGATAGCTAATCGGAAACGCATACAAAAATCAGTAAATTTGAAATTAATAATAAATCGTATTTATTATTTCATAATACCTTGTGAACTATATAAACATTGAATGTCATTCCATTTAACCCTTTATTTTGAACTCATATCGCAAATAAATAAGTAAATATACATAAAAACTAAACTTGTGTGGGTGTGAAACTGAAAAGAAAAAGAATTACTTGATTTCTAGGTCAGGGACAAGGGATATTTCCCCCTGAAGCTCTTTTTATCGGAAGCAGGTTCTTTTCTTTTCAGTGGTAAAAAGTGCGAATTCTAACCGCATCCTCCTGAATCCGGTTATGTTCTCAAATCTGGGTTATTTACGAGAATTCGATTAATATCATCACACAAAAAAGAGATCCTTTTGCTCGTTCATGATCACGTTTGTTCTCCAGAACTAAGGTTATTCGTAAATGTGTTGTTGTAAACACTATTTGTAACTAATTGTCTTTCTGAAACAGGATTTCGTATGCAATTATTTATACTTATATGTAGTCTAAATGCTATTTGGGCAATTAAAATCTATGCCAATAATTATAACTTTGATGAATATAGCCTTTCTTATATACTTAGCTGAAAATTAATTATTTTCTAGAACAATCCAGGATTAATTGAATTTAAAAACTGGACATTAAACTAGATGCAAAATTCTTCAAAGAGCAACAGACTCGCATGAACGTTACAAATAATCATGGTAAACAGATTCAAAAATTATACCAACAATGCATCACAAAATTTATTTTTCATGTCATTTTGATAAATTAATTACATCATGAATAGTTACAAAGCCATAAATGTACATTTATTTTGTAAAACTCCTGTATTACTTTATATCGAACATATGCTGTTTGATTGATCATTTTATAGATTGTAATGTTTGATGAATGTATTATTTACAGTGTTTGTTTACAAACATTTCTTAACTTGAATTTAAAGCAATTTAGGAACATTTAATTCGTCTCATTAATCTTCATTAGAACTATATATCCTGTTACAAAATTCCATAGAAATATGCTTCTCTCCTGTTCATATTAATTTTATTTAGATTCTTTAGTTTGTAATATTTGTTAAAAAAATATTTCTGATAGAACAGTTTTTCTTTTAAAAGTAAATAGAAAAGGTTTAATTAGTTAAACTCTCGTCATACCATTAATTTGATAATAGAGTGTTCGAATGTTTAATATTTCACAGTTTCATATTTCGAATGGTTTCGTCAAGTTCTACATGAGTAAAATACATTTACAATGAAACAAAAAATATTACTAGAATCATTTTATAACTCATTAACTCTTCATGGATATGTCTTTTTAAAAAGCACTTACACAACCTTTCTATTATTACTCTTTTTTATATTATGTTACAAAAACAACTGTTATTTTAAAACCTAAAAACTAAATTAAAAAGTTAACTTCCTAATATATATTTCAATGTAACTCCTCTCTCTCTCTCTCTCTCTATCACATTAAAAAAATGCTATACATTTTTATACTAGAATAAATAAACAATTTTCTCAGTGAAAAGAAGACAATTAGAGCGAAAAAAAGAGCTGAAGTGAAGGAATTGAGTTGTGAATTTGAAGTACAACCTTCCCCACCCCCCATCGATTTTCCATCATTTTCGAATTTGTGCGGTATATAAATGTGCGTTGTATTTTATGCTCTTTCTATAATTTAAACATGTGTGCATGTATATATATGTGCGTTGTATTTTATGCTCTTTCAATAATTTAAACATGTGTGCATGTATGTTGTGTCCATATGTTCAAAATCAAAGGCTATAAGAAAATAAATAAAAAAAAGACTGCGTTGCTGCTTATATTTTTGAGTAATTCATTATATTAAAGGATATGATGATTTTTAAGATCCTAATATTTCTGAGGTGAAACATAAACTGAAAAAAATTGAATCTTTTAATACTTAGCTTACTTTCTACGTCGAATGCATTTCACCTTAATAGTAATAATTTTGTTAATTTTTGAATAACTTTTATTCACACACAATACAAAAATGTAAAAAAATATCAGATTTTTTTTTCAAATCTCCCCTGACTAATATTAATTGTGAATTGCGTATTCTCTCACATTTTTAACATTTTCAAGTAATTACATTAAAAAGCAATAAGTTTATTTAAAAAATGCAGCAAAATTAGATTAGATTTCATTTAATATAAGTATTTGCATAGCCCAAATATATAACAGGCTTTCGAGTCAAAAAAATCTTTTAACGGTATCTGAATTTAAAACATTCTCTATATTTATATCACTTAATATTTATAAATATTTTAAGCTATTATTCAAAAAATCAGTTATATATATATTTTTTTTTTTTAAAAATTAAATTAACTTGGCAGGATTTATCCCTCCCTCCCCAATACGTCTCTGACATATAATCCATGTCCTTTCATACTATTTAGAGCAATATTTTTATCATTTCAATTATTTATTACTATTTTAAACTTCATTAAATGTGTATTTGCAGTTTTTAAGATCCTCCTTCCTTCATTATTTCTAATGGCATTG
Source organism: Trichonephila inaurata madagascariensis (assembly GCA_019973955.1). Lineage (NCBI taxonomy): Eukaryota > Metazoa > Arthropoda > Arachnida > Araneae > Nephilidae > Trichonephila > Trichonephila inaurata. Next base: position 418,566 of record BMAV01024643.1, on the reverse strand, counting down.
TTAAAAATTAAAGCACTTTTTTTCAAGATTTCCGTAACTTTAAGCTACTTACTATAACACAAACATAACTTACAAAAAGTATTAAAACTCTCTTTAAATTTAATTAAATATATTTGTTTTATCTAAGCAAATAGCACCTACACACATCCCAAAATAATCCCTATCTTGAAAATTATTTGAAAAATTAAATGATACCCCTCTTTCCACGTAATTATACGAATCACATTTTTCTTCGACAAGAAACAAGGATCTTATTATTACAATTAAACTTCCCTTTTTCATTGTATTCAAATAAATTTTAAAATTTAAATTGGATTCAATAAATTTCATTCTACATTTCACATGTCATTGAAAAACAATAAGCATTTTAAAAGTTCTACTTCCTTTTCTTTCAGCATATCCTTTTTCTACCTTCACGATCACTACTCATTAAAATAAACCAATTCCATTAAAACAGGTTAGTTGCAATCAGGCAATGTAATTAAATTGTCTCCTAGTTACTGGCACCTAATTAAATTCACAGAATTTTTCGCACCCCGATACACTCTCCAATTTAAGCATAAAGGTATCCGACTACGTTCGGAACCGTGATTTTAAAAAAGCGCATAAAAGGATAATTGTCATGATATTTAGTGTCACTTAGATTAGAATGTATGTATAAAATTGTTTTATATATAAGGACATTATGACAAAAAGCATTATTTAAATACAATATATTTCGGCTAAAAATTAACTTAGAATAAACTTTTTTCAAAATGTTCTCCTTTTGTAACAAATGCTTCTATTATACTAATATTTTGCCTGTATATAGCTCAGACCTCTCTACAGAGGCTCAACTAGAATTTTTGAAAATTTCACTTTATTTTTAGAGTTACCACCAATTTAAATAATTATTGGCGTTTTATTTTTCTTAAAATTGTTCCCCTCTGTTGTCGTAAAATAGGGATAAACCCACTTCTAAGTTATATATTTCAAAAATTCTAGTTGAGCCTCTGAACAGACGTCTGAGCTATATACAGGCAAAATATTATTATAATAGAAGCATTTTTCACAAAAGGAGAAGATTTGGAAAAAAAATTATTCAAAGTTAATTTTTTGCCGAAATATTGTATTTAAATAATTTTTTTGTCAAAATGTCCTTAAAACAATTTTATACATGTATTCTAATCTAAGTGACACTAAATATCATGACAATTATCCATTTATGCGCTTTTTAAAATCACGGTTCCGAACGTAGTCGGATACCTCAAACATGATTTCCATGGCAGGGAATTCAAATTAACACTTTCGATCATAAAAGTAATTGTACTTAAGGTATTCGACTACGTTCCGAATCGGGATTTTGCAAAAGCATACAAATGGATAATATTTATGGTATTTAGTGTCACTTAGATTAGAAAATGTATATAAAATTGTTTTAAGAATAGTATTACAATAAAAAACTATTTAAGTACAATATTTTGATAAAAAAATGAACAAAGAATGATCCCTTTTCAAAATATTCTTCTTTTGTTAAAAATGCTTCTATTGCCTGTATATAGCTCAGACCTCTGTACACAGGTTCAACTAAAATTTTTGAAATACATAATTTAGAAGTGGGTTTATACATGTTTTACGACAACAGAGGGGAGAAAATTTAAGAAAAAAAAAACGCCAATCATTATTTCAAATGGTTTTAACTCTGAAAATAATGTACATTTTTCAAAATTCATAACTGAGCCTCTGTACAGAGGTCTGAGCTATATCCAGGCAAAATATTATTATATTAGAAGCATTTTTCACAAAAGGAAAACATTTTGGAAAAAGGTTATTCTAAGTTAATTTTTTGCCAAAATATTGTATTTAAATAATTTTTTTGTCAAAATGTCCTGAAAACAATTTTATATATGTATTCTAATCTACATGACACTAAATATCATGAAAATTATCCCTTTATGCGCCTTTTTAAAATCACGGTTCCGAACGTAGTCGGATACCTTAAGGGTTTTCTTAAAAAATATATACGAGTACAATCAAATGTCAAACGCTCACATTGCTGCGCGTTTTTACTGTATTCAAAGAAAATCCATAAATATAAGATGTATAACCTACAAGAATAGATATAAAGTGGAGCTTAATTTAAATACATTTATGTCCACCATAGAAATCCAGATAAAACAGCTAAAAAAATTTTAAAAAAAACAGCTAATGTAGTAAAAAATCAATTTTTGCATTCTTTCTTTTTTATTTATACAGGGTGATTCTAAATTGTTTTGACAAAAAAAAAGGAGGAGTGGTAGTGCTCATTTAGATGAGTAATAATTACGACGAAATATGGGACCACATTCCACTTTGAGAATCAGAAAAGAATAAAATTAGAATTAAAACTTGAACTTACGATGGTTTTGAGAAAACGACTGAAGGATACCCAAAGTTGCTTAATCAGATTTACTATGCAGAGAAAAACACAGCAAATGCTCAGAGTGACGGCCGTTTGTGTTATTGTACACTAGCGAAACAATGACTAACGTAACCTCCGGAAGATTCCTGGTGTTGTGTGTTAATTTTATCTGCGGGAATAACGATTCTCATTACAAGATCTATAAAGTCCCCAGGTGATTCATGCTCTAAAGATTTCTTGTACCCTAGATCAGGGATGTCCAACACGCGGCCCGCCAGTGCGTAAGTTGCGGCCCACCGACTTCTTTTTAGAAAAAATTTTATATATTAGGTATTTAAAGTTATTTCCATTTTGAAATTTATTTGAGGGTAAATTTATATATATATAAATCTACAACGTATTTGCCAGTTACCTGTTTTTGTTTTAAAATAAATCCTTTTTGATATTAGAAGTGTCCTTTAGATTATAATAGATTTATATATTTTATCAAACAGTTATGTTTGGTTTTACTATAATAAATTACTTTTTTTAATAAATTCCGAATTGCTTTATGCATATTCTTTACTATGGATGGTACATGATTCTCTGTGTTTGCGACTTTCATTTCTCCTCCACCTTTTCTGTTTGGAGTACTTAATCGTTTGCGAATGACAGCACAGTCAATTTTCAACATTGAATAACGATAGGTCAATTCAAAAGGAACTGTAATTTTTAAGAAAATGACAACTGTAATATTTTAAACATTATTTGATCATTGCATAAATATGTTATATAAACATTATTATATTATATATGTCTGTATACATGAAAAATAATGAAAATAATAACAATAATTCATTCCGTTTTAAATTTTCACTCCAATAATTTTTTTTTCCGAATCTGATATAAAGGTACATATTTTTAAGTGTGGCCCGCGAGATTATAATGTTTTTCCGAAGTGGCCTGCAAGGTCATTTGGGTTGGACACCCCTGCCCCAGAAGAACAAGTTCAGTGGGCTTAGATCCGGAAAGCGAGAAAGCCAAGCTACAGACCAATCATATCAGATCGATTGTTCGGGTTATGTAGTACGCAAGAAGAAGAATTCGGTAGAAGGTCTCGTAATGCGATTCGTTGTTGCCGCAGACAAAAACGACTCAAACGGAATCTTCGAGAGGGTTTATTAGTCTTTCTTTCTTCGTTTATATGTCACAAGAAAATGATGAAATTGGGAATTTCATCAAATCTCTATGGGAGATAGATGATCAACTGACGGGAGATGTTAAAACAATGTCTCTCTTCAATGTCATTTCCCTGATAAAAGCAAGGGATTTGAACAAATCCCTAATCTGTTTCGGTGAAATTTAAATAATATTGTCAAGAGTTTAAAAGCGTTCATTTAACAAATATAGGGTGTATTATTAAACATAGAAGTAAGTAATACGACAATAGTCAATGAAACACAAATTATTTATTGGAAACTAATTAACAAATAATTAGAAAATTAAGCTGGTATTTTTTTATGTGTAACATCTTTCCTCTCGGTTGTTTACACACTAAAATATCAATTCCTATGTTAATTCTAAGGTGCCATTTTTTAAAGATATGTGGTTGGTATGTAGAGGATCGATAGTTCTACATGTATGGTTAGGAAGTACAAGGACCCAAACCCCCAGGTTTCTCCCCCCGGGCAACATTTTGCCAATGCAAATCCTGACTAGTTCTTTCCTTCATTTCACTGAAACAGTTCAGGGATATGATAAAATGACTTGCTTTCATCAGGGAAATGACCTTGAAGAGACGCTATTTTAACGTCTCCTGTCAACTGATTAGGGATTTGCTGAAATTCCTAATTTCATCATTTCCCTGCGAAATTTTCAGCAATACGCGTGGCAGCCTTTTTGAGCACTTGCAGTAATTTGCAAATTTGCACTTGCAAGTTTTTGGTGCGAAAAGAGGTCTATGAACGAAGTAAGTTTGAGAACCACTGTATTATATATAGACTATACAACAATTTACTCAAAAGGCTTACCTTTACTTGTTTATAGCAATGTAAAATTAATTTTCACTTGATTATGAAAATATAAGAAATTTTACATCTTAGAAATGACTATAATAATATCATTCTGCATTAAAAAACCAACATGGTTGTATTGGGAAAAACGGAGAAACCATTTTTAAGAAAATAAATCATTCTGAAATGAGAGGAAAAAGAAAGAAAAAACAAGTTTCGGAATGACACGGAGTGGACATTCCTCGGGGCTTATACAAAGATTAATGTATTTCAAATACATGTCAATGACATTTCAATGCAAATAAGTTTTCCTTTTATCATGTAAAAAAATGTGTAAGGCAAATATAAATAAAAAATGAAATTAACTGAGCTCGGAGGCTATACAAGTATTATTTTAAATTTTTTAAAAGTATAATTCACTTGAAACTGTTTAAGGTATCCGACTACGTTCGGAACCATGATTTTAAAAAAAGCGCATAAATGTATAATTTTCATGATATTTAGTGTCTCTTAGATTAGAATACATGTATAAAATTGTTTTAAGGGCATTATGACAAAAAAAATTATTTAAATACAATATTTTGGCAAAAAATTAACTTAGAATAACCTTTTTTCCAAATGATCTCCTTTTGTAAAAAATGCTTCTGTTGTGTTAATAATTTGCCTGTATATAGCTCAGACCTCTGTATAGAGGCTCAACTATGATTTTTGAAAAATTCACATTATTTTCAGAGTTACGACCATTTGTAATAATTATCGGCGTATTTTCTTAAAATTTCTCCCTTCTGTTGTCGTAAAACATGGATAAACCGACTTCCGAGTTATGCATTTCAAAAATTGTAGTTGAGCCTCTGTACAGAGGTCTGAGCTATATACAGGCAAAATATGAATACAATAGAAGTATTTTTTACAAAAGAAGAACATTTGGAAAAAAGTTTATTCTAAGTTAATTTTTTGTCAAAATATTGTACTTAAATAATTTTTTATTGTAATACTATTCTTAATCCAATTTTATGTACATTGTCTAATCTAAGTGACACTAAATATCATAAATATTACCCATTTACACGCTTTTGCAAAATCACGGTCCGAACGTAGTCGGATACCTTAAGACACTAAGAAAGCCATTGAGTCAATCATAAATTTCTGATTAAAGTAAATCTTTAAAATGGCTAAGATTGCAATTTGAATATGATAGTAAAAATGTAGATTGCTTCAAATGGTATCGTGACTTACCACTTCTGTAAATACTGGGCTCTGTGCTTTCCATTCGAAATCTAACAGTTTCAGCCGCTTGGTCAATGAACTTTTTCATTTCTTCTGGAGATATTCTGGGCATTAGAACTTTTGGACCCTCTGGTATGGGATCAATTTCTTTCGCCGGTTTCAAATGCTGAGTAAACCTGCCCAATTGCCGCTTGTGTAAGCGTAACCCTCGTGTAACTCTGGAAACTATTCTTTGTGTTTTGCGCCCAATTATAGGCACTTCTATCATTTCTGTCGACGATAAGAGGACTTGAAGCCATAACTCCAGCAGCACAGTCAAAAGAATAATCCGAAACCTATATTTTGTGAAAAAGAAAAAGAAATGTAGTTTGTTTATAAATAGATTATTTTCCAAAATAATAATAACATTTAATTTTTTAAAAAAATCATGTAAAATTTATAAAGAATTAAATCTGTCTAATACGCCAACCCTTACCTCATTGAACATGCACATCAAATTTCACAATTCCAAACATTTGTGAATTAAAAAAGTCTAATAGACAAAACAAATTTATCTAAAGAATGTTTCTCCATTGCTTGTTTTTGGGATTTGTCTATA
>BMAV01024643.1:370918-407370 GCA_019973955.1 Trichonephila inaurata madagascariensis | reverse complement strand
TCTTAGTTACTTCGTGGACTACAATTGCTTGCATAGCATAGTCAATTTCATTGACACAACTGTATTTTAAAATTTATTTGTGTTATATTTACGATTTTTAAGTGTTATTTAACATAACTATCTCAGCAAAGGAATAAAAAGGGCAAGATAGTAAGTGTAACAGAGAATTTCAAATTTGATGAATCTAGAAATATGGCATTATTAGTAAAGGCGACAAAGCGGTGTGTGTTTTATGTTCTGAAATAGTGGTGTGCAGAGCATATCATCAGTAAAATGGCATTTTGAAACAAATCGCAAATCCTCTTGTCAAAAAAGTGAAAGGCAAAAATAAAATTAATTGGTTAAAAACCGAGTGCGTGACAGATGACTCCAATTGAGCACACACACATGCATTCTACTAAAAGTAATATCTTACAACCCTAACACACAAGTTATTTGTCTTCTGTAATCTGCAACAACAGAACTCACACTAATGTTTATTTTAATTTGAATTACACGCATAACTAAAACATTTACAGCTATTCAGTTCAAAAGGTATTTTTTCGTAGTAAATAGTTTTGTGTTCTTAGTATTTAGTTTTATTATTTTTCCATTAATCACAAGTTAAAATTATTTGACGACACGTTTATACTTCATTAAATACTTCTTTAGAAAAAAATGGCACGTTGGTCCATGAAGATTCACCCCCTGTACAGAAGAAACTCATTCTTTCTTTTTAGACTATGGAGATAATTGTCTTACAGCATTTATTCTTGTACAAAAATAAATAAGGACTGCTGAACATAAAGCATAATTTTCTTCCAATTCTTCGTTTTCTTGTCATGTATTATTTCAAAGTAGTCAAGGTACTTCAAAAAGTTTTATTGAAACAAAAAATGCAAAAAGAAGCAACAAATATGAACATTATCAAATTAATACCATGAATTCGATTATGGGAAGAATCTAAAAGTTTTTATTTTTACTATGCCTTAAATGCAACTAAATATTAATTACTAAAAATAAAAACTCATCCTCTGCGAGACAAATAGTGGTATCTTCAAAGCACAAGGAACACTAACATATACCATATGCAAGTAGAAGCATGAAACTGTTATTAAAACTCTTTTAGAGAAAAATGGCGATAAGCGCTGTTATTAATGAGCATATGCTTAATAAATAAATTATATATTTTTCTTCCCTTTTATTCACATAGAACTGCAAATTAAAAGCATTTTGTCCTATGACTTGGTTTCATTAATTGTGAAACATAACCCAAATTTATCTTAATATCTTACACCAGTGTTTCTCAAACTGTGAGGCTTGCCCCCTTTGGGGGGTGTTTTAATCCTGCGAGGGGGCTGGAGCATATCGAAGAGTCGAAAATGAAAGGTTTAAAAAATTACAAATTTACTGAAAGGAAGCAAAACAAAATACATTCTGACCTATCAAAAATAAAATATATATTTATACTTATATAATATACTTATAAATACATCATTATTGCACAATGTATTTGATAATTAATTTATAAATACTAAGTTAGGAATAAGATTAATAATTATTAGTGACTCCCAAGGGCATTTCATATACCAAATTTAATACTTATCATGATAATTTGTACGGATTATAATTAAAAAGGCGTATTGTAGCCTTACGTCATGGTACAAAATTACTGAACCCAACTCATTGTTATCGTATGGAGGGGGGCGCGATGTAAATTATGACTGAAAATTGGGTCGCAAATATTTAAAGTTTGAGAAGCACTGTATTACACGCGTGTGACTCAATTCTTCCATTGTTTCATTTTAAATTATCACTTTATTCTTCTAATGTGTGATAACATACGTCTTTATAATTCGTTCTCGTATGATTAAAATATACGAAGTAAAGAAAACGTTCATTCGGCGTACAAAATACATTTTCAAACATATTACTGATATCTGAAATTTTAGGGAATAATAAAACAAATATTTTGTACTGTGTACTTAAAAGCAAATATTTCTTAAAAAATTAATTATTATCTTCATAAGTTATTAATCAATTTGTTTCACACTGAAAGAAAAAAATTCTCACGCTATTATTAGAAGTTCTTATTTATTTTTCTCTACTTCAAGAGTAAATGCGTACAATAAAAAGAAATGTCTGATCGTAGCAAATGAGTAAAAAAAAATTCCCACTCAAAAAATAACAACTTAGTTTTAAAACTAAGAGCTTCACTAGACTTTAAACTAGAGTTTTAGGAATTTAAACATAGGAGAATCCTCTATTGCTTTATGAATCGATCTATATACTGCTGAATGTGTGAAGGGCATATGCTGCAGATTTTAAAATTAAATGAAATCGAATCTTTGTTTTATCAGCAATTTTATGTAGGTATTTTTAAAAAAATGGCGATGAATGGAACATTTTAAATTGATGACTTTATTTTTAAAAAAAGGTGATACTTTAAAAATAACTCTTAATCTGTCTTTAAATAAAAGTAATTCTCTGCTACTGAATCCACGTGCATGAAATATATATATATATATATATATGACATGATTTTAGAGTCAGAAACAGAGTTAGTTTTAAAAAAGGTCTTTATTTGATCAAAGTTAGACATCATCTGACGCAAGAGGCAGAGAGAGAAAAAAGAACGCCACCGAATATCTTAAGTGGGTTAAACACTTAAAACACCGATCGCGGCGTCCATGAGTTCTTTTGAAAGTTAATGCTGACATATAGGGCTATTAAATATAACGATCTGGAATTAGACATGGTTATTGGCTAGGCCATATGTTCGGAAGAAATAAATGGGTCATTAGTTTGATATATATATATATATAAACATATATTCTTAAATATACTTTGAAGTTATAAAAAATTAGAACTAATACTTCTGGCCTGAGTGCTCCCCTGATTTATCCCCTCCTGATTACTTCCTGTATGGTTATTTCAAGTCCCTGATTTACGAAGATCGCTGCAAGACCCTTAAAGACCGACAGAGCAACATCCGCGCTAAAATTGACAATATCTCTGTCTATATGCTTGACAAGGTCGCTCAGTTTTCGAGATCGACTGCATCAATATATTAATAATGGAGGGCGATATTTAACAGACATTGTGTTTAAAATTGCGTAAATTCAAAAATACAATGTCGTGTGGTAGGTAGAAAATAACATTAAAGTCGAATGAAACGAGTAGTGTGTTTTATTGCATTTTCAAAAAAAGGAAGTGTCTACGTCCCACCTCCCTGTACAATAGATAGTAACATGTTTTTTTATTCTGAATAAACTACTTTTAAAAAACTAATCTCGTAATTAGACCTACCACCTCTACGAATACTCTCGAAGAGAACAAAAAGTAATTCCTATTTTGCTGAATTATTAAATTGAAAATTATTTTTATGCTGAAAAGTGAATGTATATATATTTTTATGAAACTAATGTTATTTAATCGTAAAGATGGTAGTTAAAAAACATAACTAATCAAAAGTTTTAACACTTGCTTCACGAAATTTTTGTTTAATATATAACCATGTTTTATATATATATATCTTATAACAATTTATTCAAAATAAAAAATTCCTAGTATTCAATCTTTCTTCACATTGAATCCATCTAAGTTATGTATAAAGAAAACCTGCATCGACGAAAGACTTCTCTAACTTATGTACGACCTTCGGATTTCACATACTACTGACCTTAGAACATAAATGGTAATAAATTTACTTTCCACAAGGTTATATATATATTATCTTAGAATGACTGATGCAAAAATTATATTTTTCAACTTAAAAATGTCATTTTATTCCATGATATCTTACCTCATTGTGATTGTCTGGCAGGTTAAATTTAAAATTCAGATTTGGTTTATTTTTCTTCACTATTTCAGTTTTAAGGAATAAATTGTTCTATTTTTAAACAAAAAACTTTTTTGTTAAAAAAGATTCAATTTATTAGTGGAACATGTTTGTACATACATCTTGTGACTCAACAGATAAAAAAAAATTGTTTAAATCAACTGAATTTAAACAATGTGTTTTATTTTCCAATCGCAAACATGAACTTAGATATTTTAGTAGTAAAATTCTTAAGATTCATCTTAATCATTACTTCTTTTTTAAGTCATACCCTCGTGATACATACATATTATTTACTGTATTTGAAATTTATTCCTACCCTTAAAAAAGGTTCAAAGCAAATGGAGAATTCTGAAATGTTTGGTGAATATATCAGCCTTTCTTATTTTATATACAATACTTTATTTTTAAGCAATTGAATTTTTTAATGTTATTTAATTAGGGTGTTAATTTGTGTCTATGGCTTTTTAAAAAAAAATTCCTGCAATAATATATTAAAACATGCAATGCGTTACTTGCTACAGAATGTGTGATTCAATGAGTGGAAAATGGTAGAAAATAATGATATTTTTGTAGTGTTTCCCATTTTGCATAATTAAATTAGAAATGTTCACTTTGTTGTTCTTCATTTCTTATGATGTATTGTTATAAGTAATGTTAATGGTAACTAAATAGGATAAAAAGGGCACCAAGACACTCAGCTGGTTAATAAAAATCTATTAGCAATCGTTAACTGACTTTATACAGGATGATAAAATGCTGTTTTCAATCTACCATCTGTAGTAATCCAATTTATACAATAATATACTTCAATATATTTTGCAGAAAACAAGTTTTATTTGTAAGTTGTATTTTTTCTATCATTGTTCCACTTTCAACTATATTTTTGTATTTAAAATGTTTTAAAAATCGCCCATCCAATATAGTGATTAGTGACGCTGGGCGGTGTGTCATAAGCCCTGGGTTCGAATACTGGAGAAGGGGAAAGTGTTTGTATATGTACACAGAATTTTTTCGGAGTGAGAGGTACTCTAAATTAGGGGTGAGCACCCTCGGCCCACACTAAATTATTTTGCGGCTCACGAGATTCAGTGCAAATTTACAAAATACGATTGTTTTGTGCAATATTTTTGTTTTTATGTTTTGTCACAAATAAATCCCATGACTGTTTCTATTTTATCGCGCTGGCTATGTTTCTGTTCTAAGTTGCTTCTGTTTTTATACAAACGAAATGAAAGGCTTGAGAAACAAATATTTCACTAATTAAATAAATTAAACATTGTTTGATCATTACATTATTATTATAATTATATTATCTGTTTGTATACATGAAAAATAATGAAAATAGTAATAATTCAACCTGTTTTAAATTTCACTCCAGTAAATGTTTGTAATGGTCCAAATCTAATATAAAGATATATATTCTTATATGCAGCGCGCAGGATTATAATATTTTTCCGAAGTGGTCCGCAAGTTCATTTGGGGTTGGCCACCCTTGCTCTAAAAAGCTGTCTAGCCGCAAGTCCTCTCGTGAGATTGGTGGAAAGGGAAGAGAGGCGGGAAGCCCCTGGCATTCTCCAGGGTGTTCTCCCTCAAAATTGGAGGAGAACCGAGCTAAATCGTACTGTCACCTGTATGGTGCTCAAAGCTACGGCTAATGACAAGCGTACATCTAGCCTTAGTCACGATGAGTTTCGTGGGCCTCGATCTGACACCATCAAACAAATGCATTAAAAATTTGGTACTGTGATCAAAGAGAAATTTTAAAATTTTTATCGCTAAATCTGTATATTCTAAAGAATAAACGGGTACTAAATGTCTCTGGAATCATCATATATAGCTACTACATATTTTTAATGTCACAATATCGTATATTTATTGTTGTAATTAAAAAGGTTGAGGAAGAATTGAATGCTGTTTTTAATTCATTATTTATTGATATGTCTCAAAGACTGTTAGTTTCAAATTGCTATCTAGTAAGGTATTTTTTGTTGAGAGATCATTGCTGTGTGTAATACTAAAATTTCACATAATTAGACTGTTATACATATTTGACAAAAAACAGTGTGAAATGTTATTAAGATTACAGCATCAGAGTGAGAGAGAAGACAGTTACAATCCTCTCGGTAAAAATTAAAAAATAAAAAGAGCTACGATAAACTTTGAGCAGATGGATTTTGAAGTTTTTATAAATAGATCTGTACAAACCTAAAAATAAATACTACCACTAACTATGAACCACTTCAGCAAAAATATCTAAAAACAATTACAATTCTTTCAAAATTGTTTTTAATTACCACAAGCAATTATGTTAACAATTCAGTTTTTATATATATATAACACTCTTTTTATATAAACTCCACTTGTATGTAACAGAATCTTTGAACTCAATTTCTACCCCCTTTAAAGGGTCAGATTAATTAGAAATTTTGCTCACTTGTCAAGGACTGATGACAATACAATAATTTAATAATTGTGTTCCATTGTCCTGATCAGGATCATCAGAATAAATGATTTCCCATTTTCAGATCCCATCCGGCATCTGGCGACTAATTCCAGATCCCTTTCCCAGATTTGGCGTCTAAAACATAAGTTGCAACTTAGTTCGATTAACTATATAAGCGTGTTTTTTAATTTTTTTTAAAACTATAATTTAATTTTAAAACTTTAATCGTGAATCGAGCTTAAAAAATGACATTTGAAAAGGCAAAACAACTCTATACATGATCAATTAAATGTCGTTTTGAAAGTAAAGCTTCATTTAAAACAAAACAACGGATTGTAAAAATTTCATGCCGGATGAACTGTTTTACAGTTTATTAAAAAGCCCCTATTCCTAAGTGAAAAAATAATTATATTCAAGTCCGATGAAGTAATATTCTAATGTGAAGTCATTTAAATACGTTTTGTCATCTAGACAAAATAATTGTGATGATATGAAAAGTATTAGTTACTGAAATACTTCGAAAATGGTCTTAAATGTAAGAGGTAACTATACAAAAAAGGTATTGACCTCAGCATCTCTCTTTTTTCTTTGAATATGCAGTGTAAACTACAATCAATTCCCATGCACAATTTAACTGACAGGAAATTGCCTCTAGGTCAAAAAAGTTCATGAAGACTGATAATTTTTGAATACTCTTTGAGAAAAAGAATCAAGGTGAATGAAAACATGTAGTTTATTTTGAAGGTCAATGTTTCTAATTTAAAATGAAATGAATTAAATAAATGGCATACATATATTGTAAACAGATCATATCTATTATGAATTACTCGACAGTCTCACAAATACTTAGAAATGTATTTTCTTTTTCCAACTAAGGACTTAATGGTTTTTGTGGCATGTTTTTGGATAAATAATCTAAGCTAGGTTATGTGTAAATTAATATTTAATTTTATTTATATTGGGGGGGCACCTCTTGTCCCCCTGACAGAGGACCAACTCCCATTGTACAAATTATACAACTGTTGATACTCACTACTCAAATTGCAAAACTGTAATTTACATGTATTTTGTAGTTCTAATTCAACTTTTCACGATCCATTTTTACTAACTATACCTTAGGTATAGATAAATCTATTACAGCATCACAAAAAACTTTTTTTTTTATATTAAGAGCATATTTTGTGTAATTAATGTTTTATCTTCTTATATAATAATAGTTTCATCTTAAAATAGTATAAATTTATATCCGGAGGTTTAATACCTTAATATTACTTCCTATTGTATTTTACTTACGATAAAAATAGTAATATATTCGCAAGAAACTCCATCCCTTATATTATAATGGCGTTTCAATGGAAACCTGGCGAAATATTGGTGATACAGCCAAGCTAGTATCATTTTTAGTGACCGAAATCGATGACTTGGTGACCATGGTGGTGCCCCTACGGATGTTTCTGGAAATTACTGGAGAAATCTATAACATCATGATCTATGACGCAAACGTATTTTTCCAGAAAGTGTTGGAAGGTGGGAGGGGGCCCTAAGCAAATCGTTCCTGGCACTCCTCTTCAATTAAATTCAACTTTTTACGACCCCTTTTTACTAACTATACCTTATGTATAAATAAGTTTATTACAGCATCACGAAAATCTTTTATATGTATATATATAGAGAGAGAGGGATATAAAGGGGAAAAAAACCCAGTTCTTACTAAAAAGACGTATTTTAATCATTCAACTGCAGAGGTAATTAACAATTACATAATTCTAATCGAGATCCCCTATAATTTAAGCTTATAATAAATATATATACATTTTATCAGACTTTGGGGATATACTGCACTACGGCATTTATGAAAGCCATTGAATTTCTATAATGCGTGTTCAAATATTTACTTATGGTTTAACGAAGTCCCAGAAATCATAAAAGAACAAATAAACTTTAAAACTGATTGTTAACGAGATAAAACATATGAGATACATGCTTCCCAACATTCTACACAAAGAAAAAAAATATGGATAGTAACATAGTGTTTCCAAAGTGACAATAAAGAAATTTTAACAGTTTAATGAATCAGTTCACTTCACTTCATGCCGCCATAATTGAACATTTTTTCACACACACACACAAATTCCTACTATTAGTTCACACTCTCTTTATATATATATATATATATATATATATATATATATATATCTTGTTCAAATTTTCAATCATTAGTAAAATATTTTTTATTCATCCACTCAAGTTCAAATGCATTTTTTTTAAATTTGTAAAGGATGACACTTGTTAATACATTTTTTCAAATATTAATTCATTAAGTTAAATTTATGAAAAAATATTAACAAACAAAAAAGTAGACCAACACCCTATATAGAAATGAAAATGGAAAATAACAAGGAAAATTGCTTTCTATTTTGCCACTTAATATTGTGATTCTGTCATATGTATATACATATTTATATTACTTGTAATTATTAATAAAAAGTAACTAAAATAAAATTTTCCTTTGTTGACCCAAATAGGAATTGTCTTTAAAAAAATTTTTATATTACTTTTAATATTTTCTCAGATAAATATCTTTTATTCTGGTGAGATTAATAATTAATTTTCGACTTGCATTATTCTTCATGTAAGAAATTTTATTGATATGTAAGCACTTTGTCAAGAATTATACGAATTTTATGCACAAAATACCGTGTAACATGAAAGAAGATTCTTTAATGTATTATTTTTAAATTCCCTCTTAATTTTGAGAAAAAAGTTTCTTAAAGCAATAAAAACACCGAAAAATTTCAAAATATGAATATTATTTGACACGGAAAGAGCAAATTAATTAAATTTGAAAGGGAATCAAATGCACTGAAAACTCTTTGAAGCTTTTCAAAATTTTCAAAAATACGTAAAAATGAACTTAAAACAAATAAACTTTTGTAACGCGTAAATAAACATTTTAGGAAGTAAGATAAAAGGAAGAGCAAAGTTACTAATAAGGGATTTTTCTTTCAGTAATTTAAAATTTCACTCGATAACTGTATATATAAATGTATTATGAAATCAAGAAATCTATTTCAAAAAGAATCATTTTGGTGATCATCATCAAAGTGCATAAGTGCGGCAATATCATGAAAAAAATGAAATTATTTTATTTATCTATATATAAAAGCGATCACTCATCACGAGATCTTTGGAGCTAATAAGCCTATAGAATTGAAATTTCACAAGCATGTTTCTTTTGTTAAATAAGGATCCCTTAAGAGCAGGTTTAGCGGGAAGCGACTCCCAAAGGGGTTTCAGGAGGAGATAAAAATACTTCAATTTTAGAAATTTCTGGTTTTTTTTTAAATCAAAAACCCAGGGTTATAAGAATGTTTTTGAATACAATCCAAAGTTCAGTTCTAGGACTTAGATAACAAAAAATAAGCAATATACAATTGGATCCCGATTTACCAAACCCTTATTTAACAAATTTTGCGGCTTAATGAAATTTTCCCTTTTCCCGATTAAAATGAAGACAAAAACTCCTATTTAACGAATAATAAACCCCTTAATATTGAACTATTTCCACACCTGAAATTTTTTTTTCTTATTACTTTGTATTAGAAAAAATTAGATTTCTTTTTTCCTCAAATGACATTTTTTTTTTTTTTTTTTTTTTTTTTTGTTCTGAACAGAAAGACTTTTTTCTAGCAAGCAGCAAATTTAGACGGGCAAAAGGTGCAGCCTATTATTAAACTTTACAAGTGCGGATGAGTGATGAATGCAACCTATCGTGTGAATTTTGAATAAGACAGGAAATTACTTTCTTATCTCATCCCACTCCACAACGTAGTGGATATTTTATGATTTTAGCAATCATATTACATTCGATGACGAACTACTTATCTGTTCAACCGAATTTGAAGAAATTGTTGATTTTTCGGAATAGATGAATAGCGCGATTCTGATACAGAAATTGATATTGAAACTCCTATCAAAATTGTTACATTTTATAATGTCATATATTATTTGGAAACTGAAAATATATCTTATGCAGCAGGATGTAAATCAGGGGTGTCCAGCCCGCGGCTCGCGAGATTCTTTACAACTTTACAAAATTCGACTTTTTTTTACAATTTTTTTTGTTTAATTATTTTTTTTTTTTTTTTTTGTAAAAAAATAAATTCCATAACTGTTATTATTTTATCACGTTGCTTCACGTGAATCTCTTCTTTTTTTTTTCTAAATTGAAATTTATCAAACATAAATCGTGTTCAAAATTAACGCACGAAAATCTGCAACATCAATTACGATACTCAAATACACATGCATTGAGATCGACTTGCAAACACTAAGCGAAAGAGTTGAGAAACAGATATCTCACTAATTAAATAAATTAAACATTATTTGATCATTGCATTATTATTATTATATTATCTATGTTTGTATACATGAAAAACAATGAAAACAATAATAATAGTCTGTTTCCAATTTTCACTCCAACAAATGTTTGCAATGGATCCAAATCTAATATAAGGATATATATTTTTATATGCGGCCCACGGGATTGTTAAATTCTTCCGAAGTGGCCCGTGAGGTCATTTGGGTTGGCCACCCCTAATGTAAATGATGCAGCATTTTCTTCTCTGCATACAGCTGAAAGAGAGCTCTTTCGAGACAGAAATCAAAATAATTATTAAATATCTATTAGTCAGTATTTTAAAATTTCCAATGAATTGGAGCGTAATTATTCACTAACAGTAGTTTTAGCTGTAAATAAAAAGTGTGTAATTTCTAACCATGGATATTGTTTGTGTATTTCTTATTATAAAATTTCCAATGCAAAAACTTGCTTGAATCCCGATATAACGAATAACCTCGGATTAGCAAACAAAATGTTCGTTCCCGATGAATTACCCCTTTAAATCGGGTGCGTCTGTATATTCACATAATATCATGAAATACTCATCTAAGTAGGTGAGTAACTGATAATCTTGTATAAAAGACACACTATGCAGAAGCTACTTTATGTACCCCGTAAAATATATTTTTTTAAATCTAAATGTTTTTAAATCATGTATAAAGTATTTATAAAGCACGAAAATGGGTTCTGAATGGCCTCATAAATAACCATGAATATCATTCTTACGATCTCAGAGAAGAGTGGATATGTGTCTGAATTCAAAATACGCTATCCCTCATTCTACAGATTATATTTTATTACCTGTGTGAGAAACACGAAAGAGAGAATAAAAAAGAAAGTGATTTTATCTATGCATGAAAAATGACCTTGTTTAACGCTGAAGGCCATTTTGTTCCGAGAACGAAAAACAAATCGGATCGAATTGAACAAAATGATATTCACGATAAAAATAATTTGCCAACAGCGTGTTAAGTAGTTGTTACATCTTTATTTATTATTATGGTGTGTGTGTGTGACTAAATTAAAGTTTCAATGAATAATCCCCAACAATTCACGATTTATCAAGAGACCTATTTTTTACCCCCTAGCTACATTAAGATTTAGTTTTTGGCGCAGGAACAGCAATTTGTGCGTCTGGATCAGACCTCCGTGGCGCCAAGCAAAAAAAGAAAGCGCACGGCAAAAAATCCCATCAGACACACCTGACTCACGACTAGGGTCATTGTTTCTCTTCGCGCTACACAACCCAAAAACTCCAGACACTTTAGCTATTTTAGCTACTAAGTTGTCTTGTTGATACCTTTTTGATAGGGACTGACTTTCTAAAGATGCTTAAGGAAATAAAGAAATTAGTATTATTGATTTTTAGTATATGAATGAATTGAAACTATTGATCTTTAACGTTGTACTCTGAAACTAGCGGGAAAAAAAAGAAGGGTTTAGCTAAATTTTATTTCATTGACATCAAATTTGTTTCCATTGGTAGATGGAAGAGGTAAACAATTGTTTATCTTTGTTAAAGTACTGCAAAAAATCCCATCAGACACACCTGACTCACGACTAAGGTCATTGTTTCTCTTCGCACTACGCAACCCAAGGACTCCAGCCACTTTAGCTATTGTAGCAACTAAATTGTCTTGTTGACACCTTTTTGAAAGGGACTGACTTCCTAAAGATGCTTAAGGAAATAAAGAAATTAATATTACTGATTTTTAGTATCTGAAAGAATTGAAAATATATTGATCTTTAACATTGTACTCTGAAGCTAGTGAAAAAAAATGGTTTAGTTAAATTTTGTTTCATTGGCATCAAATTTTTCTCCGTTGACAGATGGAAAAGGTAAACAATGGTTTATCTTAGTTAAATTATTGTAACACATCTTTCGTGTTGCACACTTCATAATTTTTTGAATTATGATATGAATTATTTAATTTAGGGGTCTTCAACCTTACACACTCGAGGGCCAAATTAATAAATTTACAATGATCGAGGGCTACATCAATAAGTTCACAGCGATCCGCAGGCCACGCGACTGTCAAAAATATTGCAGTCAGGAAATTTACATAGTAAAAAGGGAGGTTTATATATATATATATATATATATATATATATATATATAGTGCCAGAAAATTTTGCCTTCATATGTAAATACTATTACACAATTTAATGATCAACAAATATTTTGATAATAATACAGCTTTTAATAAGTCATCAGTTTCTGATAGAGAAATAAACAATCGAATTTTTGTGCTTTTCATAAACAATTAAGAATTCAAATTAATAAAATAATTTTAAATTTGCACATTTTCTTACTCATAAAATTTCATAAAGACCCAGTCAAATTTAGGACAGTTACAAATGGATTTAATACATATATCAGCAAAACAGGCAAAAATCTGCATGAAATATTACATGATACAATAAATAATCTTAAATCCACAGCCATACTTAAAAATAGTAAATCACTTACTGAACAAATGAAAGATAAAAAGATTTATTCAGTCTATAGATTAGATTTTGAAGATCTTTTTAACTCTATTAATATTGATGATATGATTAATGTACTCGTAAATTTACATAAAAATAATTTATTTAATAATGTTAATTATGATAGATTTAGTTCACTACTTAGGTTTGTACTTAAAGAGAACTATATATATCATAAGGGTAACTATTATCTGCAGATTAAAGGTTTGCCACAAGGTGACCCTGCCAGCAACTGTCTTGCCACTTTATACTTACATTATTTTGAAAGTATTTACATTAATAATTCTAAATATTATATTTATCGTTATATAGATGACATAACCATTTTTAGCAAGCATGTCAATTTTATACCTAACACTATTTTTTATCCACAGTATCTTAATTTAATACAGACAAATAGTAACAACAATGAAGCAAATTTTCTTGACATACATATCAAATTAAAAGATAATGTAATAGTTTCTAATATTTATGATGAAAGAGAAGAATTTAATTTCAATATTATAAAAGTTCCTCATTGGGAGAGTAATGTACATGTTTCTATATTCAGAGAAATATTGTTATTTATTATATACAACGCAATAAATATTTGGTGTCAAAAATATCAGAAATAATAAATAACTATAAACATTTTACTAAATATTGCTTAAATCAGAAATATCCAATTAATTTTATTATTAGTTATATGAATAAAGCTATTCAAAATAGTAAGGATTAAAAAATCTTAGATTATAATAATAGTTTATTACTACAAATTTACATATTTCATAGTTATATTTACCTCCATATTCTAATATTAGATAAAATTACTTATTATTATTTAATTCATATATACTCTAGTGTCACTAAGTTATGTGGTAATTTATATAACTCTCTTATTAATTTTTATTTCATTCTTTTTATACTTTTGTTAAGTGCTACATATCAGCCATTTACATACTTTGAATCTGCATTAGGGTCCAGAATCTGGCAAAAACTTATTTATTGCACTCAGATTTAGTGCGGGCTCTGCATTTTTAAGTGCAATTTTTAGGTAAGTTACCTCTATCTTGTAATGGATTTAGATATTCCTATCCATTACTTTCAATAGGTTTTTGCTCAGTATTATTCATGCAAAGGGGGAAGGTTGGCTGGCCAAAAAACATGTTCAACCCCACTATTATTTTATATATTAGCTGTCCTAAGTCAGCAATGTTTATAATACTGCAGCATCCATTTTATAATTTTTAATCTCGGTTGCTCATGTGTCCTTCATTGCGTGATTTTCCTACTGTCTATGTGTTTTTCGAATGTGCTTGCTGGATGTTTATCTTTTTTTTGTAGAGAATAAAACTATATATATATATATATATATCTGTATCAAAAAAGTTAAATAAAAATTGAATTAAAATACTTTGCAAACCTGTTAAAGATCAAAGTGTACCTTTTTTCCGAACATTTCTGAGATTTTATGCTAAGTTAGATTTTTTTATATTTAAAATTATTTAAGATACAGTGAATTTGTTCAAAAATTCGTCATCTTCAGAAATTTTTAACTCAAATGGATATCAATTTCATCGGTGAAATGTTTTAAATATCAAGAATAATAGAAAAAGTGCAATTTTTTACGACAAAAAGAAGACAAGGCAATTTTTTTTTAATTGCCTCAAATTCAAATGAGAACCCACTAAAAGGCCTTAAGCGGCCAACTTCACGAGCAATGGGTTGAAGACCCCTAATTTAATTAACACAATATTACAGTTGCCCATTGAGCTATTACAGAAAGACAAATTAAAAGAAAGAATTGTTAAGCTCATTGTAATAAATGTCGAATAAATAAGTTTGATTTCATTGTTATATAACGAAAAAATAATGGTTTAGCTTCATACAAATTTCAGCGCTTATAATGAATACATTTGTTTATTATAATATACATGTTTAATAATTAGAAAAATTCTTTAAATGGGCAGCTTTTCATTTTAACAAGCGAAGTTAAGAATATATAATGCATTGCACCGTAGGAGACAAAATAAAGAGTATATTTTGTGGAAAAGGAGTTTATTGATTTAAATCGAAATGAACAATATGTATCAAACCTCAATATAATAGGGAAGTTTGAAGCATTTTCTAAGTGAAAAGAAAGTTTCGAGCATGGAGTTTTATTTTCTTTTATCTTTAGGTAGGTAGTAAAAGAATTCATATATATTTTAATAGAAAATTTCAGTCGAAAAAAGAAAAAATCGGTAAAAATAATATATATATATATATTTGAAAAAATATTTTTTTTTTTTGTTCGTTATTGGAAAAGAAAGAGGATTGCACGTTTAAATTTTTTTTAATCTAAAGGAGTTAAAATAAAATACTTAGAGAGAGAGAGTTTTTAAAAAGAATTATGCTTTTATATCCTAATTAGTAATTTTAATATCGTAAAAAAGATGTCAGACAGAGCTGCATGTATAAATGTTAACAGTAATTTTACTTCGTTGTAAAGAAATTTAAATAGGAAAAGTTCTTTTAGTTTATTTCTTATAATGATACTTACGTGTGTGACAGAATTTTATTTATAATTTAAAAAATTCATGATATTAATTTAAATTAACAAAACTATTAAGTCATGTTGCAAAACAATATTTATTTTGTTAATGAAGTTATTTAATGAAGTTGTTTCAATCCAGATATTTTTCTATTTCAGGGATAAGCATTAAGTCGATCGCGATCGACGAGCGGACCACCAACACATTTTAGAAGGTGACCACCTAAAGATTAGCTGTTAGTAATTATATACCGAGATATTCAAGGTTGGTGGACTTCTATTTACTATAACTATGAGGACTATAGAGGAATATGATTTATTTTTAATGTATTTGAATTATTTATTAAAAAATGCATCATTTGACATTGTATTTGTGGCTATTATTAAGTTTATGCCTTTCGTATTGCTTTAAACGTGGTTTTAAAAGAGTAAGGTTTTTTATTTATTTATTGTAATTGTGTATGTAAGAACATATTCCCTACTTATTATTAAATTATAATAAATTTTGTAGATCTTTTTTTTCTCTCACCACA
Organism: Trichonephila inaurata madagascariensis; assembly: GCA_019973955.1. Classification (NCBI taxonomy): domain Eukaryota; kingdom Metazoa; phylum Arthropoda; class Arachnida; order Araneae; family Nephilidae; genus Trichonephila; species Trichonephila inaurata. The sequence goes on along the minus strand of BMAV01024643.1, from coordinate 391,170 downwards.
CCAATGCTAATGAGTGGACCACAACACCTTGAAAAAATTAGAAGTAGACCGTACCCTGGAAAAGTCTGCTCAACCCTGCTCTATCACTAATAAGGATTTTTCTTAAGTGTGCTTTAAAATTGTAGTAAATAGTATTTTGTAAAACATATTCACCATTAAATGTGTGCGGGAAGCTTTTTTCAAATATTTTCACATCCATTCATCGACGTATAACAAAACTTTCTATGTGAGAAATTCTTTCAACAAATGGAATCTGTTATCTTTAGTCTCATCTACAAAACAGGATGTTCTGAAATAACCTGCGTATGCCGGGCTTTAATGAAACAAAATATTAAATGTATTTCTGATCACTTGCGTATCAAAATCACTATCTGTTACATTCCCAGCCATAATTCGATGAAAATTCAAACTTCAAGTTCTACGACCGCCCTTGCAAGGTAGACAGTGGCTGGGAGTGATGACCTTGCCAATGTCGGAGGCGGTTGTGTAAAAAAAAAATACCGTGTGGGCTGCTTTCGAGGGCTGGTTTGCCCTCAATAAAAGCACTGAGTCTAGATAAATATGGCCTTTGAACTTGCAGTGTGGCTCTTACTTATGTATCTAGGTACTTTTTTTTTATTCTTCACTTATGCGTGATGCAATTGTGTGAAATATGCGGGGTATGTCGCCTCAATTCCCAACATGAATCCGCTTGATGAAATAATTTATATCGAAGGATAGAATATTATTTATGAATTTCGAGACCAAGAGGAAACTGTAAGGAAGTTTTTTTTTTATGTGCCTCAGTGCAGTCGAAATCCGTATATTATTAAATAAGAGAATTCTTCAACTAAAGAATCCAAGCATAAATACTTCAGATTCAGATACGGATTTATGAAGAAGAATATATCGATATGTTAAAATGAAAAATATCGGAAAAAAGACTATAATTCTAGGATTAAATCCAGAGATAAAAGGGAACTTTTTTTAAGGGTTCTTTATATCTATCAGGATACTTGTCCAAATTAATAAGGATTACTTGAACGATTTCAAGCATAACTATAGTATTCTTTTGCTGCAGTTTGGGAAAGAATTTCCTTTTTACTCTGATTTCTACTTTTTTCGAAAGATTAGTCATTTTAAATTTGTATTATTCTTAAGAATTTTAGATTTTAAGGAAATTGAACACCGTACGGAGAATGAATATTAAAATAATATGTGTTGTTCCTAACTAATAAGTAGCACTTTCTGCTTACGAATCTAAGAATTCTTAAATACCTCAAATTATTTTCGAACGCAAACATTTCAAATAATTAATTCGCTCATTAAGATAAAGAGTCATCAAAATTCAAAAAAAAAATTATTAAATATTGCAAAATCTGTAATTTCAAGAAAAATTGAAAATTACTTTGATTTCAATTATTTTCATACAAAAAATATAGGTAGAATTATTTTATGGGAATACCCTGTTCAAATACACATATAAAACTAAACGTGTTATCAGTATTCTACTTCTTAGAAACTACATTAATTACATATGAATACAAAATTTGTTGGTCAAGTTTTTCCCGATGGTGTTAACAAGTTAACATAGTGCAATAGCAATTTTGATTATTTTATCGATAAGAAAATTATACTAAGTGTAAGATTCTTCATAGATTATATGAGAGGAAAATCTTAGCTTTTTTTCTCGTTATCCTTAAATCAAATTTTATCTTTACGTGTCTTCAAAATATGAGGTATTTTCGTGACAATAACTTACAGTTTTTAATTGAGGAAATTCCTTGCTAGAAAAGCGCCGGAGTTTATCCTTATTAAATATAATTTACTTCATTTCTTTCTCTCATTTCATTGATTTCATTTCCAATGAAAATTACGAAATCAGTCAATATTTAAAACTTACTGATTATTTAAACTAAGCATAAGAAATCCAGATCAAGCTGGAATATGCAATAGTTAAAACAATTATTTTAAGAACCTTTTTTTTTTAAAAAAAACAGTGTGATTTTTAAGAAATGTTTTTTTGAAAAATAGAATGTATTAAATTTCTAACTGTAATGTCTTGCTTTTAGATAGATTAGTTATATGATACAAATAAGTTAAAATATTTTCCAAAACTAAGATTCTAAAGAAAATTGACATGAAACATTATTATAATTACTCAAACGTAATGTTTTACTCAATAAGAGGTCTCTCCGGTAAATAAGAAACGGCTTTCTTCTCTTTCCTCTGCTAGTTTTACAAGACAGTATCCTTTCTGTCTGAAATTTTTTTTTCATGTACTTCCATACAATTTCTTGAAGAATATTTGCATAAAACTGGTTTGACAATATAATGCATTTGTGACCCCTTCTAAAGTTTAAAAACGGGTGTGTGTATAGCCATAAAAAGATTTTTGCTAAGCAACTCTATTCTCTGTAGTTTTTATTCTTTAAATAAATGTAAAATGTGTGTGTGCGTGCGTGAGTGTGTGTGTGTACACGCTTTAAATTTGTGTGTCAAATTCAATATCAATAATTATCAATGTATTTTTTGCCTAGAAAAAACTCTTCTAATACTATATGCTTCCACACAATGGACGCCTTTGTAGAGACGATCAACAATCCATATTTTTTCATTTCATTAGAATACAACTTATAAAGAAGTTTTATCAATATTTCTATTCCTCCCTCTGAATCGTATCCCTAAAATTGACCACAATTATAACATCAGCTATATATATGTAGCTGATGTTATAATTGTAGTCAATTATAGCATCAGCATAACATATATAAATATGTATGTATGTATATATATATATATATATATTTAAATATATATAATTCAATCACAACACAGGAATCAATAAAAAAATCGAAACTAAATGAATCCTATAACATAAAAATCCCATTTCAAAATATAATGGCGAATATAGAAGACAAAATTCTAACGTTTTCAAACAAAATTAAAAAAAAAAAATTTATAAAATAAAAATTTATAAAATATCCAAGTGCAACCTCTGACTTAGGACCGATAAGTGGGGTTAAACAGTTTGATGGCGCCAACCTTCCCCCTATTGCAACTTGGTAAATTAATCGTAAAATATCCAATTCTCAAAAATTTAAAAATTAAAAATTTAAAAATTAAATAGTTAAAATTAAACCATTAAACTTGAAAAATTAAACTATTCGCCATCGCATTCTGAAAGATATTATATTAAAATATTAAAATTCTAAAACAATTAATTGCATAATATAAGTGAACCCTCGAACATTAAAGATGAAGCACTCATCTTTAGGTAGAAAAATGTCTAAAATCCGAAAGTTCAAATTAAAAACCAATTATTTTCACAAGTGAATAGCGTAAATCATTAAAAACTCACCAAAAAGCATTCTATCAATAATTCAATTCACAAATTTTGAACGATTTTTCTCTCATATTTAATACAACAATTACCACTCCTATATTTTGCTCACAACACCAATATATATATATAGGCCAATTCTCTACTAACAAGAGATAACATCCAAACAATAACATTCGACAAACACATAGACAGCAGGAAAATCACACAATGAAGGACAAAAAAGTAATCGAGATAATAAATATAAAATGGATGCTGCAGTGTTATGAACATTACTGACTTAGGACAGTTATTATATAAAAAATAATTTGTATAAAAGTGGGGTTGAACATGTTTTTTGGCCAGCCAACCTTCCCCTTTTTTTGTAAATAACACTGAGCAAAAACCAATAGGAAATATATTTATATATATATAATATATATTAATAATCTCTACTAGAGAAACAGTACTGACTTGTACATTAAAGATAAAAAAAAACATTCAGATAGAGGAAACTTAATGAATGATGGTTAAAAAACATTAAAAAATAACGCTTTTATTGAAGTATTGTAGTTGTTTGTTGTATTTGTATTAACCACATGAACGTTTTCATTGTAGGGTTATAACTTAATCTTTTAGGCACCAGATCTGGAAATATTATCTGGAATTAGTCGCCAAACCTGAAAATGGAAAATCGTTAATCCTGATAATCCTGATCTGGGAAATGGAATAAAATTATTAAATAATTGTATTGTCATCGGTCCTTGATATGTGTGCAAAATTTCGAATTAATGTGACCTTTTAAAGTAGGTAAAAATCGAGTGAAAGATTCCGAGACATACGAAGTTACATATGGAGTTAATAAAAGCGTGTTAAAAAGATGTGTGACGGGGTTTTATCACGACTTTCACTAAAATCCTCTTGGGGAATCTTTGGGGCCAGAATGGCATTTCTTTACAACCAACTCAAGAAGAAAACGCGATATGCAAATTAGGAATGATTATATATATTGGAGCTTTAGCATTCGAGAAAAAGGCTAGAAGAGTCTTAGAGAGTCTTAGGGAAGTCTTAGAAGTCTAAGGAGGTCTTAGAAAGTCTTAGGAAGTATTATAAAATCATATAGAAGTGGGTTCGAAGCCAGAAGTTGCCGGATCCAGTTGGATTGCAGTATTATATAGAAGATATAAAGATTGGTAGCTGTTCGCCGTGGAATATCTGTAAGAGATATAATATTAAACTTAAATGATAGAGCGGAATTTAGTAAGTTAAGGAATCGTCTATAAATATAGATTCGGTGGTTAATTTATCATAAAGATAGTGAGTAAGATTTAATGCGCTATTTGTTAAGAATTATAATTTATGTCATATCACTCCTGATCATTAGCCTCTAAGACTTGTTTTGCATTGCTTAATATAAATTGAGATAATAATAAACTAAATTTATTATGGAAGGTTTGAGTGGTCAATCTTTTATCCCTACAGACTTAAGTAGCGTGGATGAGGAACAGATGATACCTCTAGCCCAAGGAGTATCACAGATAGATGCTGCAGTATTATAAGCTGTGTTGACTAAGAACAGCTTTTAATATGTAATATAAAATAAAGTTTTATGTATATGTATATTGTTAAGTATGCATAAGTATAAAAATAAAAATATACACTGATTAAATATATACATCTTTTTAATAGGTTGTAAAAAACCGAAACCTTCCGGGTTTGCGGGTTCAATTAATAAAAGATTGCATGTGCGTCATGCGTGGATTAATCGCATTCACATTAAAATTTTAGCGCAATAAGGAAAGAACAATTTTTATTATTTATGTCATTCAGAGGTACTTTTCTAGCATCTTAATAAGTTTGGTTTTATTTGCAATCTGGTTGCTCTGAATTCAACAAAACCGAATTTCATTTACTTCTAACAAAAGTTATTTGTATCATAAATCATGTAATTTGAAAAGATCTCAAAAACATTTCTTAATATTGCTGAAAATGCATTGTAAAGATTCTGAACGTATTCACGCAAATCGTAAATTGGCTTGGTTGCTTCATATAATTATTTTTAGGAACACCTTTTGAAGTGGAACAATGGATTTTAAAAAAAAGAAACAACCTAAATAGTTTTGTCATATTCTCTTATAAAGATTTCATGAAGAGTGGAACAGATTTAATAAACGAGAGAGAGAAATTTTAGGCGCATTTCGAAATGTTTAACTTGACACACAATACAAAATAGTTTATTATCACTTGTGCTTTTAAGTTGGAGAGGCAGTACGGAATAAATTAATTACCTCAAATAAAAGCTGAATGACAAAGTGATTGAAATCCAATTTAAAATATTGCAGTAGAGAACTGTGCATGTAGATTTTTTTTGTTTTTTGTGATGTCTTATTGCTTAACAAAGAAAAATAAATACTAATTTCACGGAACGGTAGCTTCTTAAAATATTTCTAGGCCACATTTCGTTAAGCTTTTTTATTTGGAAGACGAATTTAAATACATGATTATTTTAAAATATTTATCATCATTGTATTTAAATAAAATAACACTAAAAACCAGTATGAAAGTAATTCAAAATTAATTTGTTACTTTTGTAGATTTTTCTTAACAATAAAGATTATTTTTCAATTTATTATTCCTGTCTTGTCTACACACATAAAATAATCTTACACAATAGTGTCATTATATACAAAATAAATACAATCAAAAGTAAGTTAAACTAATTTCTATATTAATTTCTTTTATTCTTATGTAGCATTTCCCTCTATGTAAAGACATTAAAATGTGAAAGTGATTCATTGAGGAATACTTTTATCCATGTTTAATTTAAATTGCTTAATTAACTTTTAAGAAAGCCTTATTAATTCTGCCACGCATCCAACAGCAATTTAATTTAATTTAGATTACCTAATTAAATTTCAAGTAAGACTAATATTTTTTTGTCTTGATATTTGTTTACTATTGAATTTTTCCATTAAAGATATGGGATTTAGGGTTATGGAACAGAAAATTGTGTTCTTCCGCTTCCAAAGGAAGTACTTATTATCACCCCAGGGTGAAAGCATCAAACCTATTTAACTGTAACCATGCATTATTCATTGACACGATTCCAAAACTTTAGTTAATATGACAAGAACCATTCGCTTACAGAAGTATTAGAAATTTGGGATCCACTTTGGGAAATTCTTTTCTCGTTTGTATTACGTCATTTTGAATTACTTTGTTTTGTTACATCACCTTCTTATATAGCGTGAGATTGATTTGCGGTTGAATTTAGGAAATATTGCAGAAGTGTGTGGTTTTAAGGCTGTTGTCAGCTAATGTTAAAGAATAGGACCCGAATTTGGAATATTTTTTCAAACATAAAATAAATGAAACTTTAATGTTATATTTTGGCTTCACTATCTTATAGAGGGCAGCATATTTTATCATACTTCTCATTTTTAACTCATATGATCCATTTTTTCCGGTATAAAATGTGTTTCGCGTTTTTACTCCTATACCGTAATGTTAAATGAGCCATCCCTTTGAGTGTTAAATTAAAAAAATAAATAATGATGGAATATTTTGAATTTTTAAAACCACTATAATATGAACAGATGTGTGAATTATAATGTTGCTAATTTGTTTGAAAATTGAGGCATTTTTCTGTCTGAACATGTGCTCAATCTCGCGTACATTTGCCGAAGACAGCCTTAAGCAGAATCTGGATTTGACCCCTTAACGTGAATAATCAAGTCAATTAGATCACGCTAAACTGACCAAATTGTGCACAATCGAGATAATTCGAGTGGAGTCCAATTTTATGCTACTGTAATTTTCCTTCTCGAATATAAGCGATCGCCACATGCACTCGTGAGACTGACTGCGGTCCATGACCGTGATTTCATAAATTTAGGTAAATATTACACAAAAGTATTCTTCCATTTGCTATCCATCTACATTTAGAATGGATAAGTTTGTATAAATAAATTAAGGTGAAAAAAACTTAGATTTCAGAAGAAAATTAACAGGAAAACTTATATAAAGTTACTATAGCGATATAAATATAAAAAAAAATCGGGTAGTCCAAAATCTTCAGAAATTATATGACTAACGGAAAGTCATTTTCCCAGTTTTGTTCCACCAACATTGAAAAAAGAAGCTCCCACAAGATACTGCACAGCGTGCTGAGCCAAAAGAGATAGCAAAGGGAAAAAAAGTCGTTATACGTATTATAATTGCAATGTTGGACTACGTGTTGCACCTTGCTTCCAAATGTATCGAACAAAAGAAAATTTTGAATAATTTTTTTAAATGTATACTGCTATTATTATTATTTATGTTGAAGAAGTATAACATTTTTACTGAAAAAAAAGGGTTTTTTTAGGAACAGTTATTCGAAAAGTAAGATAATAAAAGTCGATGTACGTGCAAGATTGCAATCTCGGCTATCAATGTGGATCAAAATCCCAAATTAAAATTAAAATTTTGACTGAGTTTGTATTTATAAAAATTCTTAACCAAAACAAGTGCATTTTTAGTTTAAAATGTGTTTTCTTAAATTTAAAAAAAATTATGTTTTCTTGCCATTTTTTTCAAAATAAATGTGCGTTAAAGGGTTGAGTTAGGAGCAGTCAGAGTTTTAACTTATACCTTATATTCCTAATTTAAAATTAATATATTTTGTTCGCCTTAAGAGTCAAGGCTTATTTTTGAAATGCCTCTCAAGTTAAGAGTTATTAATAGAGTTGATGAATAAAAGAAAGATTAAGTTCTTTATTAGATTCTTAGAAGTCCCCCACTTGAATTCTGGACTCTTTTCTAGAAGAGTATGGAACAATCTGTATCAATGAGCTATCCACGAGGTCTATCCTCTTTAACTCGGGTTTTTTCCATCAGTCCAAATTGGCACTTTGAGATAAAACAACTCCACTCAGGGAAACAAACGTCACTACTAAACAGAACATAAATAGTCAGGAAGATAGATTATTATGTGGAAAGTTCTACCACGCTATTTCTGCCTGAATTGTAATTGTTTGTTCCTGGATTATTGTCTGGACTTAGAAATTTTAGTTATTAGAAGGTTTCTCTTGGGCGAGGTTGCATCTTATTAAATGATAAGTACCTATTATTTATTATTAATTGATGATCTTGTGACTACATACCACGTAATCTGGTTAAATATTAAATTAATAAAAGTGAATCATTGTGATTATGCATTGGTCATCATTTCGTGTCCTCTTTAAAGGAGTCTCAACCACTACTGTGTTCGGATCCTCCTGAGTATCTGGTTACTGAGCGTGACTTCTACTTCAACCAATATGAGGAGGAGGCTACGCGGCAACAACTTGAGCAATTCGAGTCTTATTATTTTTTTAAAATTATACAGCATCCTTTTTATTAATACACGGAAATGTTATTTTACTGATATCTCATTGATACGGAAGGAGTTGTTTGGTTCTCATTATATTTTATCTGTAACAATGATAAAGTGTTTTATTATTCATTGATTAACCTATTTGTTTTATATAATTTTTCATATTTTCAATTTAAAATTGTTTAAGTTCACGATGTAAATTTTAGCAATAATTTCTTTTTATATTCATTTCTTTTCGTAACACCAGTTGTTAGAAATGAGAATTAAATTGAAAAAATTATATCAATGATAACTTTGAATTTCGTTTTTGTTATAATTATTGTTCAAGAATATTTCATTTATTGTAAAGTAATGAAGAATTTCTCCGTCAATATTGAGCGTATTTTCTTTATAATATTTTAGATATTTAGTAGCTTAAAATTAAAAATAAATTAATAAAATTCCTTAAAATCATTTTGTTGTAAAATGGAAAAAAAATTCAAAAAACTATTATACATGAAAAAAGCCATTACGCATAGAAAAACAACTCTTACTAAACTGTTTTAGGTGTATCTCGTATTTTATATTAACAAACTTTTTCAACTTGTTAAAAAGTTGTGGATACTAAGTTGCTATCACCCGATAAAATGAAATAACAAACAATCAAGAATGCTGATTAAAAAAGAAAAGAAATCATGCTCCTTTGTTTAAAAAATTGTTTATATTTCTATTCTTTGTGCTGTTTTTATGGGAATTTACTAATTCTGACTTCTTGAGATATTTAACTAAAACCCCTAGCAGTTGTCAAATGGTAAGAAATTTTCTAAGATTCAGTAATATCAAAAGTTGAAACTGAACTTAAAATTCAATACCGCGTAGAATTCTTCACTGTTCTACGCGAGGAAAAGGATAGAAAACACAACTTTTATCTTGAATGTCAAAAACATTCTGGACATTATTACAAATTTAATTTTCTTTATTTCGTTAATAATTACGGATAAACATGTTAACGTTTCGTTCATTCATTTTAAGAGAGATCATTATTTATTACAGAAAAAAAGTTAATTTAAACTGCACGTTTTTTTTTTAATTTAAACGTTATACCTTTCTTTTCAGTTTGCTTCGTTTCAATAAAATTATTTATTCTATGCTCCAAATTGTTTTAAAGAACCCATCATGCGTTCTATATAGTTACTTTTTTTTTCTTTTTAAAGCATACATTACTTACGATCCATTACTTTTGGCTAAATGATTAATCTTATGGTAGCTCTAAAAATAAATAAAAAAACTCTTTACGCAAAATTGAAATTTAATTTAAAATTATATCACTATATATTAAGTACTGCTTGGAACTCATGCCATGAAAAAAACTGAAAATTTTGACAGTGAATTACTTTTTTTATCATTGAATTTTCTTAAGAATTCTAAGTGACTATAGGAAACACTTGGGTTTCAACACGAATTAGTTTATTTAGTATTAATATCACGCAAAAGTAATCAAATGTTCTACTCGCAACAGACTTCGTAATTTCGAATCATGGCCAGATGATGTTAAAAATGATAACCTGGGCTGATACTTTACTTTAATATTTTCAATACCACACCAGTTGAGAGTTTTGAAGCTTATTTAAATTTAATATTGCAAAATATCTTACTTTGCCTAGTTGTTGTTATTCTATAAAAATAAAGACTCGAAATATTACTTAGAGTTCCAATAGCTTAAAAATACCACCATTAAAATATGGCACTTAAAGAAAACAGGTAGTATGTTTTTTTATTACATTATTTAAGACTCTATATCCTAATTCCAAAATATCGTACTTTTAAGAGGCTAATATGTAATGATTTTATCCGACTTGGAAAATGTTTCATGCCTTAAAAAATAAAAGAAATTTTAAAAATCAAAAAGGTTGCACTAACGAGAAATGTTTGTAGCCTTTCTCCACTTCTCTTATTCAAAAAGAAGATTTCAAGAAATAATCTATAGGGCTACTAAAATGTGTGACCATGGATATAATTACAAGCCCCTAATGAGAATTCAAGGGAATTACTATAAGTACAACTAATAAAACTCAAAATGTAGAAAAATTTCAAATTAAATTATAATTACGATAAAGATCAATAAATAAATTGATTTAAATTTACCATAATATGAACACAAATTTACAATTCATAATAGAAAATTTGCTTGCCTTAAATATGTTAGCAAAATTTTACTTTTATATAAAGAAATTTTGTTCCCCCATCAATTAAATTTAAAAATTACTTATTGATTTTTCATCCAGCTGCTTAAAGCGTAACCATAAACAAACAACAAAAATGAAAAATTGTAAAAATATAAACCGATCTAAAAACCAAAAAGATAAATATACAATCGTTAAGAATGACAAGCTCTTTATTATCTTTTTTGTGCACTCTGCTTAAACTTTCTCCGTTACTACTTGGCAATCCGCTTGGGAAATACTAATCACCATTTAAAAACCGCAAGGAAAACCCTATGAAGGAAAATAATTGAGGAAAGAGAAAAAGAGCGTATTGCTCCAGAGCACAAGCATGTGTTTAAGCAACAAAAGAAGCTGCACACTTAACCCGAAAGCAAGCAAAGTATAAAAAGTACAGAATTTGTTGTGAAAGTCGTTACTTCATGAAGGACAAAAATTAGCAAATCGAAAGGGACCTTGAGTGAGTTATTATCAAATTAAAAAAAAGAGATATTCTTTATCAGATATTCCTCTCTTCTTAGCTTTCCCTATTGATTTTTTTAGTGATAATAAAAGAAGATACATCTAAAAAAAGAAGTAAAGATACAATAGAGATATTAAAGAGATAATAAAGAGTTTGCTCTTTTAATGGAAACAAAAATGGTATGAATAACTAATTTTGTGGGAAAAAAAATTGCCACAAAATTAAAAATTGTATTGATTTTGTAATATGAGTTGCATTTACTTTATGATAAAAGTGATAGTAAAGCTTTTACTCAATTTTTAGTAACAAGAAATAATGTGATAAAAAATAAGGCAAAAGTAACAAAAGTGGAAAATAGGATGAGAGATTTTTATCATACTTGCTGTCAATCATATATTTTAATTTAATATAAACGCATATGATAAAAATATTTAATTATTTACAGACATGCATTACTGCGAGATTTTATAAAATATTAAAGTTTGAAAAAACGTATACTAGCTGCTAATTAAACGTGTGGGTATAGTATAAAGATATAGTTTCTCCAAATTTTTCTGATAATTATTTTGTTTAAAATCAGCAATAAATAAACAAAGACAAATAAAAAAAGAATTTTTGCCAACGGAATCATCAAAATCTGTGTTGATCTTAAGTATGGAACGTGTTATACGTGGTCATACCTTCATCAAATAATACAAATTATAAGAATCTAAATAAACTCTTCGATTATGGTTACTTAGAAAATGATGCAAATATTTTAATACCAAAATTTCATTTATTCGGAGATACTTGATTGCTTCATGAAATATTGCAGCCAAATACTTTTAAATTAGTAGTGATTTAATTTTCACAGTCTTTTGAAAATTAAGAATGCTTTAATACAAAATATAGAACTGGAATAATGAAATACGGTTTTATCATAACTTGTAGGTTTGAATAAAAGTTTCAATTAATTTGAAAATTCTGAGAGTCTCTGCAACAATATTTTTAAATTCCAAAACTATGAAATAAACTTGGATCCAAAGCATTAAATGATTTACTTTTTAATCTTTATACGAAAATAACTCATTAACTTTGGCACTGAAAGAAAAGGAGCAACAAGAGAGTTTAACCTTCCTAAAACGATTTATTTAAGGTTTCCGACTATGTTCGGAACGGTGATTTTGCAAAAGCATACAAACGAATATTTCTTTTAATATTTAATGCCATTTAGATTAGGATATACGTATAAAAGTGTTTTAAGAATATTGTTACATTAAAAAAAAATATTTAAATGCAATATTTTGGCATAAAATGAACTTAGAATTACCTTTTTTCAAAACATTCTCCTTTTATGAAAAATGCTTCTATAATATTAATATTTTGCTTATTTATAGTTAAGACTTCTCCAGAGGGTCTGGACTACGACTTTTGAAAAATTCACATTATTATCAGAGTTAGTACCAATTGAAATAATTATCAATGTTTTCTGTTAAAATTTCTCCGCTCTGATGTATTAAAACATAGATAAATCCACTTCTAAATTATATACTTCAAAAATCCTATTTCAGGCTCTGTACAGAGGTCTGAGCTATTTAGAAGCAAAATATTATTATTATAGAAGCATTTTATATATAAAAAAGAATATTTGGAAAATAAATAATTCTATATTCATTTTTTTGCCAAAATATTGCATTTAAATAATTTTTAATTGTAATAATGTTCTTAAAATCATTTCAGACATGTATTCTAATCTAAGTGATTTTAAATATTAAAAAAAAATATTATAGTTTGTGCGCATTTGGAAAATCGGATACCAAATATATTAAGTACATATAAATCACAAATTTCTGCATTTAGCTATAAATTTTGGCTTTTAACGTTTTCTTCGCTTTTAAACCTCCATGTCCCTATTCACGAAATACATTAAAGTGATAAACAGATTAATATATCTAAAATCCGAAATATTAATTGAATCATGAAATAATAATATTTACTGACAAAAACTAAAACAGCAAGCACTACAGGATTTTAAAATATTTTTTAAATATTAATTGTTCTTCATTTTATATATATTTATATATGGTCCATATCAAACCACATAAAGATAGAAGCTATTTACTTGTTATCCCTATCCTCTTTTCTTTTTTTATACTTTTTAAAAAAAGTTTTCTATTTATTTAATGCACATTATTTAGTGAGATGGTATATAATGATCCATCTAAACTAATAAAATTATCTTTGAAATTCACAAGGATATAATTCGTTGAGTTCAGTTGAACTTCTAGTTCAAATACATATGACGTTAAGTTTTCAGATCTGTCCAGTGTGGTGGTCTTCAAACTGTGCTCCACGGAACCCTGGAGGTCCTAGAGGCATACTCAGGGGCTCCATGAGTCACAATAAAAAATCAAAATGAAAATTATAAATATGCATGTAAAATAGATTCACTTTCCCTATGAAGCTCATGTAACTCCAAGTATCTAAAGCTAATCTCAGTCATTAAAACTGAAAATTTTATTTATACATAACATAAATATATATATATATATATAACTTTATTTGGTAATACTTTTTAAACTTTTATTGTAATATAATAAAAGAATATAAAAACGCGCGTTTTTTCTTTCTATGCACTACCTACTAGATGCTGAATATTCTATTGTTTGCTGTCCCGGGTTCCACGAAATAATTTTACAGTCGTTAGTTTTCTGATGGAAAATGCCCCCGTTTGCATTTGCAGGATAAAAATTCTTACAATGAAGGAGAAAGGACACCTTATCGATAAATCTAAATTTAAGCAAACAAAATTGCAAAACTGCATGTAAAATATACAGGATTTCTTACACAGCTATAAACATTCTAACATCATTCGGAACAATGTATTTAAGTGAAAAATATTTATCAAAATGAGTGACTTCAAAAACAAAATTTAAAAACAAACTGAACGCAGAATATAAAATGTGACTGCAGATAATTTCAATAAACCTAGACTTCGACATTTAGTGTAAAAAACTGAAAGCACACATTTCCCAGTTACTAAATACAAAGCAAGGGTAGGTGACACTTGGATCACAAGTATTATTAAGGAGTAAATTAAATTAAAATTACAGTGAAAATTTTTAATAATAAATACAATACCTTTTTTAGCTGTCTTTACTTAAAGCACCTGTAACATGTTGATATACTTTAAATATTACTTTAATATGTTTAGATTTATTCATCTAAATGTGGAATGGGGTTCCCCGAAAACATCTTTTAGCTCTAAGGGTTCCATGAGTCGAAAAAGTTTGAAGACCACTGGTCAAGTGTAAAAAAAAACTAACTGATTATAAGGCAAAAAATGACTTTTTAACATGTTCAGATTATGTTACGAAACTTTTTTTAAAGATCAGGTATGAGAATTAATTTATAAAATTAGCGAAAAGTTAAAAGAGAAGCAAACAATTTTTTTTTTCCTGTCGCCTTTCACCACTAATATCACTAAGAAACTTTAAGTGCAATTTATGAAAAAGTCGGGGGAAAAAAGACGCCGTCCTTTTCAAAATGATCCCCTTAAATCCTATTCTTCCCCACCCAAGTGAATCGCGTTAGCTCTCTTTGTGAGATGTGAGCCTGCAGCGTGCTTCCCCATCTGTGAAAGCTCGGACAAGCCGGGAGTGAAACCAAAAACGAAACCTACCTGGCGCCCATGCTCTCCGTGGTTAGCAACAGATGCCGATCGTGTAATCCGCTGACGAGAGAAGAAGCCTCATGTGAAAAAAGTTTCTCGCTCTACTGACATCGGAGAGGCTCTGCAGAAGCGAATGAGGTTAAGTTGGGGAAGGCTCGACCCGCGTGGGCAAGTGGACCCGGTCGAACACCTCAAAGTTGTTCGCCTACTCGCCTCGATGCGAGGGTTCCGAAAAACCACGTGCGATTCTCTTAAAGCAGTTGCGGTATCTGTCACGTGTATGACGGAGGGTTCTCTATTCGTCTCAAAGAGCAAGCGTCCTTTTTCGGACGATTCTATTCACCTTTGTCGGAAGAAACAAAGAGGTTGGAATGATTATGATTTATAAGTCTGGCTTTATTTTAATTAAAGGAAATCGCAAAAGCTGCGAATTGTTTTGGTTTAAAATTTCGTAATTTGTACAGTGAGTCCGAAATGAAGAAAAATTACTCTCTCTCTCTTTCTTAACGCTCTTCTCTTTCATTATACTCGCGTAAAATTATGTTTACAAATATTTTACCTCTCTGAAGTATAATTATATATTCTTAAGAAGAAATAATTTTCTCCCAAATACTGCAATGCTGGACAAGTACTTTGTAAGGAGTTACATTCAAGCACAGTATGTGTTATGTCGGTGACGAACGCAAAACGTTGAGGATCAAATCCAGATAGTTACACATTCATATTCCAATTTTTAAACAATGTCTTAAGTAATTATATATATATTTAATAATTGTTAAAAAAGAGGGTGTCAAGACCCTCCTCTGCCACCGATATCCATCCGTCTAAACGAAATTTATCCACTGACTTTCATGCTGCTTTTGAAGTAGTTTTGTTTCATAGATCATTATGTTCCCTTTCGCTTTACATTATCCTCTACATCTTGTATGGAAGTCCGTTTCTCTGTATGTGCAACATTTATTGTATTTTATCCAAAGAGAAATCAATATCAATTATCCACAGTTAAAAACATAATCTTATTTTATTTATGAGACCTCATAATGAATATTTTATAGTTAATTATCATTTATTGACAGGTTATTTCTTGTTTCCATTCCAATAATTTTCATTTATGCGCAATTATATACAAATATAAAGTTATTCCAAACTCAGCTATAACTACCATACTTTTTTTTTATCATTTGATCAAATTCTACCCAAAAATTACTTATAGAATCAATACATTGGGATAATTTCATAGTATTTTCTCGTATTAAGAAATGATAAAATTCTTGCTGAAAAAGAACAGTTTCATTGATCAGAAGGGTATACGTGAAGTGCTAAATAGTTATCCGCAAATCAAACATTTTCAGAATTCAATTCACAATATTATTCATTACACAATATTTGGTTCGTACGCAAAAAAATCGTACGCAAAGACTCTGAGAAACCTGAATACAAACGATCGGTCAAAAGTTAAAACAGTAATGAATATGGAGCAAAAGGACTTTTTAAATTTCTTTCCTAGTTGTTATTTAAGGCAAGAGTTTACACCTTATTAAATCCCCAAGATAAGATTTTAAAGGTAAAGAAAGAGTAGGCACACACACACAATTTTCTTGCAGTAAAAATATAATTATAGTACTTTGCTCTTAATGCAAACTATACGCTAACCAGTGTCATACATAAACTACTTTCATGAGAAAAAAAACGTTGATGAAAGCCCCGAGACGTATAATTCAATTCCCCTACTTTTAGTTTACAATCACCCTATATATATCTTGCTCAAATTTTCAATCGTTAATGAAATACATTTTAAAGCGCTTAACTGAGCTGAAATTTTATATACGCGATTATTTTGGATGACGATACGGTAATTTAATTGTAATTAATAAAAATTAATTGATTAAAACTAATTATTCAAAGAATTACAGAAACATCCACATAGGCATCATTTTTGGTGACTTAACGACCATTTTGGCTACTTGTGTCAAAACATTAAAAGGTTTTTCCTTCCCATTTTAATCGGTCATTTGAACTGAAATTTTCTATACACGATTGTTTTAGGTGAGAAATCCTCATGTAAATGTTTCTTTGATAAAATTTTAAAGAAAGGATCTGAAATTGTGAGAATTCTCGCTTCCTATAACTAGATTTACGTTGTCCAAAAAACTAATTTTAATAGTTTTAAAAACAGATTAGAATATGGAATTAAATTTTTCAGTTAATAACCGGTGACTTTTCATTATCTAAAAAAAATATCTGTAATAAAAAGTGAACTGCTAAAATACATGGAATTCAACATGAAATAAGTAACCATATACTCCCCTTCCTTTGCTATACTAAAGGAATATATAATACACCCAACTCTTTTTCTTTTTTTTTTACAGAATCTTTTTTTACGATTACACTATCGCCAAGATACTATTTTACATGAATTTTTTTATTTTAGCTCAAATGCGAAAAAAAAAAATTCAAAAGTTACGGGGAATGCCCAAATTCTTCTTTATTATTATTATTATTGTGCTTCAACTTGAACACAACATTTTGTTTTTCAGTACAATTGTATTTTGGATTAAAGTGTTGAGTTCGAAAGAGATACAATAAATAATTTCAATATAGTTCAAAAAGTTGATGTTCAAATTAAAGTTATTTTTAACTCGACGGTGGAATTTCCAATATAATTTGTTTTGCTGATAATTCCTTCTATTAAAGGGTGTTAATAATGAACGAAATTCTTCATTTGAGTCAAAACCGACAGTTGTGATAGACATATCTGACACATCTACCGGTGATATAATTTTTAATCCATTTCGTAATAAACATGCAAGCTTGTTATCAAGTCGCAATGAATAGTTGTTAGTTATATAGTCGGGTTTTTTTTCCCCTCTTCCTTATTTCAATCTCAATTCTTATGTGTTGTATGTATTTATAGACTGAACTTTCACTATACACTAGTTTATAACTTTTTTTTTTTGTAATAAAAAGGAATGGTTTTTGTTTTATAAATATGTAACATGTATTTCATTATTATTATTTTTGGGGAAAATATTTAGTTTTTTCATATTACACGATTTTTTAAAGTTGTGCCACATATCCCCAAATTTACCATATGTCACATGTAATTTTTTGCATGGTTTTCTAAGGAGCGTATCTACTGGGTAAGAAAAAAAGAGTTGGGTATACTTTGCATAAAATACATTTTTTTTTTTTTTTTTTTGGCAAATTTGTCAAATTGTAAAAGAAAATGTTTGTGTTTGAAATATTCCAATATAGAAAGATAACAGATATTTGAGCCAAAAGCAATCTCTCATTATTGATTTTCCTCAAATATAATTTCTCTCTCTTTACTACTGGCTTTAAACTCAAGAATCACGTTTAACTTTAAGATTGAAAGTTCCATACTCTTGCATTTTAGAGAACTGTTTTATCAGATTATTAGATTTTTTTTTCTACCAGAAAGAGGCTGTATTTTGTAAGATGCATTGCGTAAGTGCTGTAATTTAAGAATTCTGGGAATTAAGTGATTTGTCAAGTTGAAACTTCCTCGTAGAGGTGTGTTCTGAAAAAATATAGATACGAGAGACTCAACTCTGTGAACATTCTTACACTGATCTAGAAAGGCAAAATATTTTCTGAGTGTTATTTATTAAATGAATTCAATAAAATAATTTCAATTTCCAATCAGCCTATTTTTAGCATATACCGAATTTAACTGAAGGTATACAATATAAGATAAAAATATGTCTTAGAAATATTGTTATTATATGAATTTAAGAACGCGCTTTGTACGTATGAAAAGAATTACAGATTCCAGACAATGTTTGTGTGATTTTTTCTAATATCTCTTAAAATATCACATGGAAAAAATAATTAAATTACCAATTTACCGCATTTGGTATTTTTACAAAGAATCCCACACTTTTTGTGTTGTAGTACTATATGTGATGATTCTTAACAAGCATCTTAATGTATTATATATAATTAAGGTGATAGTATAAAATTATAATATTATTATTAACTATATAGATATGCCTTATGATGCTTTCTAAAAATAAATGTAAAATTACTCTTACTTAACTTTAATATAAAAATGCTCGTTTTGCAGAACTGTTGATCATAATAACCAAAAATTGGTTAGAAAGGTAATTTTGATGGAGAAAGGAATAATTTAAATCAAATATTTAAATTGTCTGTTAATTTTTTAAGCGATAGAAGGAACAATTTAGAAAAACAATCGGTGCGTCCTTGGATGCGATCAAAAAGGTACCAGTAATGATTCTCAATAATTACTTGATATAACTGTATTAGAGTTGCTCAATGTGTATAAATATACAAACCTACAAAATATTTAAACATTTTTAGCATGCCTAACTTGCATCAGTGATGTTAGAAATGATGATAAACACTAATGTTATATTCGTATCTTTTTGCTGATAAGCTTTTCCATAAATGATTTAAAACTGTAAAATAAAAACGGAAAAATTTTGCAAGCATAGTTATATGCTCGAATAATGCAAATTCAAGTTATAATTAAACAAAGTAGATATAGAAAATGTTGCTGTTGTTGCTTGTGCCGCCAGATCGATCAGATCAAAGTCCACGAAATTCATCGCGGCTAAGGGCTAGAATTTTACGCCTGTCGTTAGCCTTAGCTTTGAGCACCATGCAGGTGACAGTACTATTTTGCTCGGTTCCACCCAAATTTTGAGGGAGAACACTTTGGGAGGCGTCAGGGGCCTCCCACCTCTCTTCCCCTTCTACCAACCTCACGAGAGGACTTGCAGCTCGACGGCTATTTAGAATATCCCCATGCCTCGAAGGCACTATTCATTTACAAACATCCATGCGTTCTCCTGGATTCGAACCCTGTCCCTCCGGCATCACAGTCAGCGTGACTAACCACTATACTGGATGGGTGGCAGATATAGAAAATATATGAGGTTAATATAAAAATTAAGATAAAATTTTAAGAATTCTTGCATAAATACAAAAAAAAATGATGTTGAAAAATAGAAGTTAAATTATTATTTGCTTGTCATTTTAGTGAAAGAAGTTGTTGCTTTGATTTAAGCTTTAGTAGTAAGCTTTGATTAAGATTTAGTAGTCTTTATTTATTCAAAAAATATTTTATTCGATAAAATTTCTTAAAAATATTTGTATTTTTAGTTTTTTTTACTGGAACCCAATCTTAATGAAATTCAAAAGTCTGCATATTCATCTTAAGTAAAACTGAGTCTGGGTAACTATAAAGCTAAAAAAATCCTACAGTTCACATTCAAATTACAAATCTATTTTTT
>BMAV01024643.1:358344-370818 GCA_019973955.1 Trichonephila inaurata madagascariensis | reverse complement strand
GCTAAAAAAATCCTACAGTTCACATTCAAATTACAAATCTATTTTTTAACTTGTGCACCCTATTACATTACGGATTAAAAGTTTTATTTTATCTGCATCAAAGAATTAATTTATAGTTAAATTTCTCTCTATATGAATCACATCCAAGGTTATTGTAAATAGTCTGACTCCTCCAGATCCGCAGGTGTCTATAAAAATATTTTCGCCCATAGTTACTGAATTATACTGTACAAAGAGAGTCAGACATATATCTGATAATATTCCGGAAGAAAAAATTTTACAATTAAATATTTGAATTACTAAAGTAAAGAACTCTAAAATTACGAAAAATGCAACTTTCGGGATTATTTCATTAGAAATAAAGGGAAAAAATTTGAACTCTTTAGACTTTTAACTTTTTTTAAAAAATTCCTTATAGTTCTATTAATATTATTTGAAAATATAAGCATAAATCCACTTTTATCATAACTAATGTAAACTTAAAATTATTATAAAAATATTATTAATGTGTTCAAGTATAATTCAAAAGGAGTATATTTTTATAAATTATAAATTCATATTAATAAAGAAATTTATATATATATATATACTATATGCATAACACCCTCAAGCACATGTAAGTTATTTTTCGATTTTCACTACACAGAAATGTATTTAAGAACAAAATTATATATTTTTAATTAACTTTAAATAATCACGCACTGAGTATGATATACCTATGGATGATTTTTTTATTATTACTTTAGCTTACATTTTTCAAATGTTTTCTTCTTATGGATTAGATTAGCGAATTGTTTTGCTGAGAATAGTAGTCTTATGTGTAAGGAAACAGAAAATATATTTCTTAATTTTTTGTGATATTCAGTCTTTTGTGAAAATTTGAGTAATTAAATTAATAGTAAGCTTCTAATTTTGGACACCGTGTGAGCATCAAATTATGAAAATTAATGTTCAATATCAATAAAAAAATTTTTTAAAATGTGTTTTCTGTTGTCATTCTTGTCGTGTGGGACAAAGTGAATAGAAAAAAACGATGCTAAAAATTAGATAGTGCCAAAGGTGTGAATCATTGCCTTGGTCATGTCCTCGGCCTTGTCTGTCTGTGTATAACGGTTTATGTGACAGTCAATGTCAATTTTGAATAGAGCACGAGCAATGGAAGGGCAGTTAAAAAAAAGTGCTTAGGATACAGATGCGTGCCCGAGCAGTATATGTTCTTGATTCGTAAGGCAGGATCTTCATGCCTTTGAAGTATTTTGTCCTTAGTCTGGATGGTCTCGTTATCTTACCGTTGTAGTTTAATTATGGAAGTGAAAGTTTTTTCCCGAGGTTTTGAGCAAAGCTTCTGTTTTGTGACTGCATTGACATCAAAAATCGTAGTAGAGAAAAGTGCGGGCTCAATTGTCCTCGCTTCTTTGGAAAGAGAGTCGGATCAACGTTGGCCTTGATTCCCTGAAGGATGCAGGCTTTTTTCCCATAATCATTTTTTTTCTGTTATTATGTACATTTTATATAATACAAATGGATGAAAAAATGAGTTAGCCAAATAGGACTAAAATTAGTAGATGTGATATACGCACGTTAGTCACATTGTGGCAACACTACAGATATTTACTTGTATCGTGTGAAGTAGCAACTTTCACGCGAACTAATTAATTTTGTCTGATAATCAATCAGTCGTAAACTTGTCTCAGCAGTTGTAAGTCCAAACTGGAAGTGCGTGCAGGGATTCGTTTTTATGGGCGAAAAGGTATAACTGTACTGGCATTTATCGGAAGTTGCATGAAGCGTATAATGAAAATATATTATAACGTTAAGCTATCGTGAAATAATGCTACATTCACGGACATACAGATGTTGACCACTCTGAGCTCCATCAACTGCGACAATCTCGCGTGTAAGAATACATTGTTACAAACAGACACATAATAATAGACGAAGTCTCAAGTGAACTGGATATTTCTCATGTGTGGAAGTTTACTTAAAATTATTGCCGAGCAACTTAAATTTCATTAAGTTTGTACTCGATGCGTTTCTTGTCTATATATGGAAGAACCTGCAATGCAATCAAAAGGAAGGAGATGTTTCCGGACAAAACTGCCACTGGAAATGAGGCCTGGTTTTATCACACATTTTTCACCTGAAAGGAAAAGTAGCTCCCTGAAATTGAAACATTTCACTTCCCCAACTCTAATACAATGTCGCACCGTTTCATATGCGAGAAAGATGATGATGACACTGTTTTTGAAGGTTTGATGCATATATAGCTCATGCCGAATAGTTTTCCGTGATTACTGCATCTTTTTTATTGGGAAACACTAAAAAGATTACGAATATCACTTAAGAGTTGACAGCCAGGTAAACTGCCAAACGATATTTGCTTCTGCATGACAATGCTAGATCCCATGCAGCAAAACAAATATGAGAGTTGCTAAAAAAGTTTAGGTGAAAAAGGAGTGAGATCACTCTTCTTGTAGCCTAGACCAGTCATCGTGTGACTTCCATGTTTTTGGTCCCATGAAAAGACTTACAAAAAGACGATACCACAGATGGAGAGGGGTAAATTGCACCCTAAGAATGGTTATCGGACGTTGAATAAAATTACTTCGCAAAAGTAACCTCGAGTCACTCCTCATCACTTTTTAAATGATGGAAGTAATTACATCATAGTAAGTTTTAAATTGTATTTTAGAATATAAATAAAGATATTGTAAAATTTTCACAGTACTTTTCTTATGCAATACCATTAACTTTTTGATTGATCCTCGTGCATATATTGAAAAGAGAATGCTAACAGAATGATTGAATGCTTTATTCTAGAAATGCAGCTACAAGAGCAAAAATAAATAAATAAATAAAATAAAAAAATTATGTGTTGATTGACCTATGGCCCTGATGCAAGTTGTTATCCGACTGAGCATTGAATCATAGAGCTGACGGATGTCTTTCTGCGGAAATACTTGCCATGTACGTTCCGATTGGTGAATTAGATCGGCACGATTTAATGAAGATCGAAGATGTATTTTATAATTAAAGTTCAAATTTACTTTATTGGTGAAAGATCTGGCGATCTCATCGGTCAGTAAACGATGGAGAAGTAAGATCACAAGCAGTAGGAAGATATGACGTGGGATATCAGGCAATATTCCGTTGAAATGTAAATCCAGAGGTCAGTGAAAGAAAAGCCGTGTAGAATCTCGTTGACGCACCACGATGTTGTAAGATTGTTAAGAATGGCAACCAAATTAGGGTGTAGCTATCTAATGAAATGGTACCCCACATACCATAATTGCTAGTTTTCAAACCGTGTGGTAGACGATAACCATAGGAAATACCTTACCACTTCTTGTGCGTCTTCAGATACGTCTTCGCTGGTCATCAGGGCTCTAATCGATGGACTCATTATTTATAACAATTCTACTCCATTCCGTGAGATTCCAGTTTGAGTAAGCCCGACTCTAATGTTAACTCCCATGTCACATAAAAAGATGAGGGGTAGTTCGTGCAATGGCCTCCGTGACCACAGCTCTCATTCTCTGAGTTAACTATCGATAGTCATTGCAGTCAATGACATTCCATTTACACGTCAGGTTGTAGATAAGGATGGCTCAGGGGCTGTGAGTGCCGATAGAACGATCACTCTGTAATCGCGTTCTGTCGTCTCTCACGGTCAGCCGCTGCTTTCCTGACAACTTGTAAGATCATGGTTCACTCATTCCTCTTAACATCGTCAAACGGTAGCACTATACCAACTCGAATGTCGAGCGATCCTGCTATTTGACTGTCACACTTCTTTTAGTAGAATGATATGCCCTCTCTAAAATGGTACCTTCGATTCATAATGTTCACGAATCTGTTTACGAGACATTAAAACAGTCCACGTGGGTTGACGGAACCATATTTGCAAAGACGTTATGTCTTAACATTGGAATAGCCTGTTTTTGTACCATTCGGATGGTTCATACTAATGAGCTGGAGATTCAAATGGTCATTCATTGACTACCAAAAAAGTTAATCCCTTCCGTATTCTATCGAAAGGTATGAGCACTCGCGATTTCGTCCCATTTAATTAACTCCTTTTGGTAAGTCACTTTTTTTAAATCATAGAGTGTATGGTGCATTGTTTAAATTTTCTTCCAAAAAGTTGTTGAGTCTTATCCCTTAAAAATTTTGACTGTCCCCAAAAATTATAAAGGAAAGAAAATAAATTGAATTAAATTGCTGATATATATCATCTAAAACTATATATTTTAAAAATATAGAAGAAAGATACAAATTTCAGATGCACTTGTTTGAAAAAACTAGCAAATTGCAAAAAAATGTGTGTGCGTGGGTTTGTGTATGTAGTAAAAAGTTCGAAAAAAAAATACAGTACATAAGTGTTTATATTTAAATTGCTTATAGCTTTTGCAAATTCACACATCATAAGCTTTGGGTTAATTTTTTATTATATTGTATAATGATTATGTACTAAATTGTGCACTTAAGAAATAAACGTATTATATGTATAAAAGGGCGAAAGTTACATTTTTAAAAATACTTCTCATTATCATTACGAAATTTAAATTTAAAATGTCAAAGTAAATTTATGTGCAATAAATAGCATTAAAAAAATCCTTTTTTTAATTTTGTTTAGAGAGATTAGCTTATTTTATTCTCTAACATGCTTTGAAATTTTATAAATAAAAAAAATAACAAATATATAATATTATATAATATAATTTAAAAAAGATTTTTAAAAAATCCCGAATTTTTGATTTATTAATTATATTTTTAAAAAATTTATTAAATTAGTTTTAACTTATTTTAACGTTAAAATGGGGACCGCATCTAAATAATAAATTTTGCAAATCAGAATATTTCAAATACGGGGACAATGTGTTTTCATTTGCAATACATACTTTTAATCTTTTTTAACAAAATTTATTGTTGCTTTCTTTCTTTTCATTTTACATTTCTTATTATTCTAAAATACTAATGAAGTTTCTGAAAAGGAGTTTTAAAAAAAATCATATTTAAAGGGAGTATTTACAGTACTTTTATTTTGTTATCTTTTCAAAGATTAACTTTTCTCGAAAAAGACTAGCTTTCAAAGACTAACTTTACTTCATTTGTTGGTTTTGTTTACTGTCATAATCCTTAATTAAGATTTTAAGTTTTATGGATTGCACAATAAAAGTTTATCAAATTAGCTTACTTTTGACAACTGATCCAAATATGTTATAAACAAGTTCGTACACATCCTGATGAATCTAAAATATTTTGTATACATTTCCTACCTCGTAAAAAGAGCAGCAGGTATATTAACAATTTCCTTCATTATTTTTTTTTATTTTATCATGATGAATATCAGTCAAATCACACAGAAAATAACAACATAATTACCCAATATTTCCCTTGAAACCTTCAATTAAATCATCCATAAAAGTAAGTCAGAAACATTAGTATGAGGAAAACAATAAGTTAGTACTTTTTGTAACATCAGAAAAGAGCTGTAAGCCTACACCAAATACTGAACAATTTGAATCGGTTGTGTACAATCAGCCGGCATAAAAAAAGAGACTTTTCAACCCAACTACATGCTTGGACTCATTGATACCGATAACCCATTGAACTATCAATTGGAAGGGAACTAGTTGGCGATTGACTTTGAACCGGAAGGCATTTTTTGCTCCAACTTAAGGATTATTCTGAAACCTGACATGAAACGCGATTTGATGGGCACTATAACCTTGTTTCCGTATTGTTTTAAAGGTCTGTGGATGATATAGGTTACGTGATAACCATTCTAAATTGATTGGGTGCTTGCATAGACAAAGGATTATCAGTGAATGAATGAGGGGATATAGAATATACTTCAAAGAGAGATTCGATTTGGAAAGTAGATTTTCAAAAATTTCTACTTTCAGGAATTTTTTTAAGGCTACATTCCAATATCTTGTTTCTTTTTTACTTCAAAGTAAAAACAGTTGAATTTTAAAAAAGGGTAAGATATCAGACTACTCTAAAATTGAAATTTTGCCAAAAATTGACATTTTTATGATTTTATTTTATAGACCATCTTATTAGATTTATAAAAATGCCATGTTTATTATTTTCCATTCACTGGAACAAAAACTACAAGTGTTAGTAAAAACAGATGCCACTACTTTAAGCATGATGTTATACTTTAAAATGCGGAAATGTGGTGTTTTATTTATTTATTTATTTATTTATTTGAAAATTCTCAAATGAGGACAGGGAATGGTTAAAAAGTTTTGAAAATAATTAAATGTGTATGTTCTGTATGATAGTAGAAGGGGTTTAACCTCCAGATTTATCCATCACTGTTTTATTACAAAATTTATAATTCCTTTTGTGAATATAATCACTGTTTTTTAAGCAATTTCATATAATAAATATGATTAAGTGTTCTAGATTTTGTAAAAACTAAAATATCTCTTATCCTGAAGGTCATTTCAAAAATGAATAGCAAAGCAACACATCAAAGTTGAAAAATTGAAAATTTGTTTATAAACTTTTTGTACAGAATGGGCCCGTTTATGTAATTTTTTGTAAATTTTTGCCATTTTTTTATCATTTTACTAATAATAATTTCTT
This sequence comes from Trichonephila inaurata madagascariensis, assembly GCA_019973955.1. Taxonomy (NCBI): domain Eukaryota; kingdom Metazoa; phylum Arthropoda; class Arachnida; order Araneae; family Nephilidae; genus Trichonephila; species Trichonephila inaurata. Next base: position 364,218 of record BMAV01024643.1, on the reverse strand, counting down.
TTTCTTTTCTTAATTTTAGCATATTTTTCTTAAAATGTACTAAATAAATCTAAAAACCACAAAAAATCTCCGTTTTTTTTTGTTTTTTTTTTAAAAATGTTGTCGCTAGTAGTCGCATACCTTTAAGAATTATAATAAGTATATTCATGATGTGCACAGTTGAAGAATAATCACTAAAAATTTTTTTAAAAAATGGTGCCATGCAGTAATAAATGTATCAAAAATGCACATATTTGTTGACACATATTCAACAAATATGTTTTATCAATATGTAATTGTGACGTTATAATTTAGATAATATATATATCATCGAATAACTTGAACTTCAGGTTTGAGAAATTTAAACTTATTTTATTTCCCCCAATGCGTTAAATAAAACTTTAATTTGAAAAAAATCTTCTCGATGTCAATAAATTTTAAAAAAAGGGCTTATTGTTTAAACTTAACATCTTATTTTTTTTTTCTATGGTATTGGGTAAAATAATTCAAAGGCTTTCGTTAAGGTTTCATTACTTCTAACCCAAAACAATTCGATAACGAAGATTTCATTAACAAAACTATAAAAATTAAAAACATAAAATGAACTAAATCTGATCATAAATAAGGATCTAGTCTTTTCAAGGAATTTGGTGAAAAAGGTTTGATTTGTGATAGAGATGGAAATATTGTCAGTTATATTGTGTATAGATATGATTATATTAGTAAAGAAATTACACCCTCGAGAAGCAATTAACTAGTGTATAATGTTGTTACTATTAAAAAACATATAATGATAGTTGTTACTATTTTGCAAGTATGAAAATCTTTTGTATCATTTGACATCTTCCATGGATTTTTGTCCTCATCTTAAATATAAAAAGCTAAATGTATTCCTTATCATTATTTTAGTAAAAAGTGTATCCATTCATATTTTTTTAAATATGAATGTTGATTTTCCAACGAATTTGTTTTTGTTACATACACCTTTGAATAAATAAAACTATATGATTTTGATCAAGTGATAAATTATTGAAATTAATTTTTAGAGTCAAATACGAAAGGAATTATATTAAATTGCCACAATATTTAATTAAAAAAGTTTTAATAATTTTGAAAAAGGATTAAAATATTACTATATGCATATTAAAAAACTGAATATTACAGATAAAATATGGTATCACACATAAGGTAAATTTTATAATTAATAAATGTTTACTTATTTTTGACAATTATATGAATGAATAGTTTAGCTAAAAAACAAGTTAGGATTTTTTTTTTAGCTCTACTTTTGTGTGAGAAATGTGTTTATATTAAGATGTTCATACACATAACTTTTAGATAAATAGATATTGACAGATAACATATTTTAATGAGCAATTTTGATGAAGTTCGATTAAAGATTGAGGGGCATAATATAAATGTAATGAAATTTACTTATTGCAGAAAAAAGTAAAACAGCAAACGATTTACAAGTACTGGTTTAGAAATTGAAAAATAATTAAATCTTTGCATTATGTATTTTTTCAATTATACTAATCATCTTATACTTTTAAAAACTCTTTAGGTTCTAAATTTAATTTAAATTTTAACTTGAACTTTTAACTTAATTTTAAGTAAATGCGCGAACTTATCATAAAAATTACCATTTAAAAATTCCTTTTTTTTTTTTTTTTTTTATTCTTTTAGTATATCTTTTAATTCTTTACTGTAACGTGTTTGCTTAAACAATGACATTCAATTTTTAAAAGAATTTGTATCAAAATGAATATTGCAAAAAACTTTTTCTCAGTTTCTTTAAAATGTATTCTTGTTTATTAAGTGATTGATAAAGTATTCTGTTTTCAAAAACATATTTCCAAATATGGTAAAAGATATAATCAATCATTTTAAATCTATGCGATGTAAATCTCTCCTTTCAAATCAATACGATCTTTATTTGCATGAAAAACAATTCTTGAATTTTTACAAAGATGTATACAATGCTTTTAAAATAAAGCGTCATTCACAAAGCAAATATTTCGAAATTTTTGACTGAAGTATGTACGGAACAATATCAACTTTTTCATCACTTTCTGCTACAATGATATTCACCGCTCTCGAAAAAGGTTACGGATTTGACAGCATACAAACTTTTTAACAGCTTTCTTACTTCTGTCTCATTAATTTTCTTTTATTCTCAGATTGAACAAATATGGTTTTCAGTAGAATCATGATGGCTCAAATAGTGATGTGTCATAGTATCTTATGATGATTTTTTCCTTTTCCAACACACTTCCGAAGTCAATGTACTCGAAAAAACTTTAAAACACATAGGGACGGTATTTTGTGTTACACGTTCAAACAATCAAAAATACTGTAGAAGGTATGCAAAGATTTTTTATTCACATCAGTAACTTTTTAAATGCAAAATTAATCATGCATATTTTTTTTAATTTACATTTATGAGATAGAACAGGGGTGGCCAACCTTTTTGAGAAGAGTGCCACTATTCGATAAAAAAAATAATTAATGTGTCACTTCCAACTTTTCCAACAAGCAAATGTGAAAAAGTGGAAAAATGTGTTACTCATAAGCTTATTATGGGATTTTTAGGCAAATAGCATATTTTTTAATGCAAGTCTATATGTTGTCGAAATTTAAAAATAATATAATAAATAAGACGAAAGTGCAAACTTATATTTTCATTTTAATAAACTTTTAACAAGTTCAATCAATCAGGTTAAGTATAAAATAAATATGAGTAACTTGAATCATTTTATTCAAAATAATTACTAAACGCTCAGTATTTACATAATGTAACTTTTTAATTGCTACTTTTTTTACCATATTAGGATTAGCTCTTACAGATGCTCACAAAATTAGGTTATTTTATAAGTGCACATCAGCTAGTTTTAAGTGATGTTTATTTTATTATGTTCAAGCAGAAAAAATTTATTCACAAGCATATTTTGATCGAAATTTTGAGGAGTTTTTTTTTTTTTTTCTAACACAACACCACTTCAAAAAAATTGTAAAAAATGGTTATTTATTACCTTTAGAAATTTTTTAAAATTTTTCAGTAAGTCTTCGCGTGCCATTGTTACAACTCCACCGTGCCCCACTGTCGCACGCTTGCCGCGGAATGACGACCCCTGACATAGAATATGGCTAATTACAGTTTTCAAAGTATATAATTTTCAACGGAATAAGTATACTTCAGTAAAAAAAAATTGATAGCATATTCGGATGGTTTGTATGAAAAGTTAAGAATCTAATTAATTCAGCACTTTGAACTTCTTTATAAATTTTAAAAAGAAATTTTAAAAAATGATGTAATTCATATTGCAAGAATTGACTGTTAGTTTTAAAATAAATAGCTTGACTTTGTGAGCTACTTAATGAGATTCTTTTTGTATTACAAATAGCCATTTTGAAACATAAGGAAAATACGAATTTAAAGAAAGTTGCATTTGATGAAATATATAACTGCTCTTCACTATAATTTTTTTACAAAATTCTATTTAAAGTATTTTGTTATTTAAGTTAGCTAACGCGCGTGTATTTTATGCCGAAACTATTGTAATTTGTAAATTTCTATCACAAGCTGTTACGGGCTTTCTATAACAAGTTTCTATTGCAGTTATTATCGCATTTCTTTTCTGTAGCTATCACTAAGAATTTTTATACATTCACTAAATGTATAAATAGCATATCTAGTTCAAAATTCAAATACATCCAACTTTTTTTACATGATTTTGAAATAACACGGTACATGAATTTTTTTTTTAAAAGAATTTCTTGTACTAGCAAGAATCTCAAAAAAATCTCGGGAATCGTGCCCTTTGGATAAGAATGATTTGATCGAATTTATGACAATTTATTATAATGACGAAATCAAAGGTGAAGTTCAGCTATTAACATCTGATTTAACTATCGAGGGCTCGAAATTTGTTTCAAGTATTAAGACTTGGTACCCTTTGAAAAACTTTCTTTATTTATGTATTTAAAAATTATATTTTAGCATTTTATATATTGTTTCTATTCAAGAAAATGATACGAGATGAAATTTTTCACATATTATTCAAACAATTTGAAAAAGTTAATCTTTTTGAAGAAAATTTGGAAAATTTCAAAATCTTACTCCTTTTGTAAATAATAATTTTTTAACCTGAAATTTTTTATATTATTCCTATTGATGTTCTAAGCAACTTTAGAGATCTATTTTACAATAACGTAATTCGTTTTTGAGAAAAAAATAAAATGTTGATATGCAGGCTAAAAGTCAACAAAAAAGCCAATATCTCTTACATTTTAATTTTTTTTTTAAAAAAGTATTCAGTTTACAGCAAAACAAATCCCTAATTTTATTACATGGTTTATATATAACTCGCAGGGAAAAAATGGAAGTGATTGATAAATAATTATGGTAGGAGTAGCATTTTGAATGCACTAATGTTTCGAAAAACACAAACTGAGAAAAACCACTTTAAAGTTTATAATTCTGAAAAAAAATTATAATAAGCTTAAATAAACTTGAAATACCACTTTAAGATATTAGTCATACATTTTTCTTTAAAATAATTGCATTTTCACATTTTTTCAACCCATACATTTAAATGATCAATTTTTAGAGAGTATTAATTGCACAAGAAAATTCAAGAAAAACATTACAAATTTTTTTTTTCTGTCACGACAGAAAGTTTAGTTTTTTTCTTCTTCTTATAATATTGAAATATTACATTTGTATGAAAAACACATCAGGAATAAGAACTGAAATTATAAAATTATTTATATAAAATGCCTTAATTCAAAAATTTTACATGCACACATTTTACAAAGAAAAAAAATTATTGTATTGTATGGCCTCGGTAATATTATGCCTTATTTATTACACATTCTTTTTTAATGTTATTACTTTTCTTTGTAAAATAGATTTTTTTTTATCAAAAAGCTTTTTTTAGCTTTTTTTTTCTAAAAAGGGGCATGGCTGAATTGCCTAATTTGTTTTCAAATGAAGTTTTATTCAACTTCTAACTTTCCGACATGCACAAGTGATATATCAATCGGAAGATAATAATGCAAAGAATAAGATTAAATAAAAACGATAGCGACTGTCATTTTTGGGGTGCCAAGTCGCCTTAAACAACATTTTCTCACTTATGATCCTGACATAGAGCGTGCATTACAATTTCAGCATAATCATAAGTTTTGTGCATCAGGATATCAATAATTATATAAGCAGCTTGATAAACCATAAAACAGCCGCTAACAGATTTTGTAATAAAAAAAAACAACTGAGGTTGTTAATGATGAAAGAAATTCTTCATTTAAATCAAATCCGACAATTGTGCTAGACATATCTGACACATCTACTGGTGATAACATTTTTTATCTAGTTTGTAATAAACGTGCACGCTTGTTATCAAGTAGCGATGAGTAGCTGCTAGTTAGTAGTTTTATTCCTAATTTCAGTTTGCATTTTTATATATTTATGTACTTATAGACTGAATGTTCATTGAACACTAATTTTAATGTTTTTGTGATAAAAATGAACTGTTCTTGTTTTATAAATATTTAAAATAGTTTTATTATTACTTTTTTTGCTCGGTTTTATGGGAAAATATTTAGAAAATTTTCATCTTACACGGTTTTTAAAAAAGAGGAACGTATCCCCAAATTTGACATAAGTCGCAGATATTTTTTGTGCACGAATTTTTTTTTTTTGTAAAAAGAGTTGGGTGTATATATATATATATATTCAAATATATCTATTTATCTTTTTTTAACTCAATTTCCATGATTTGTTTCGAAAAAAATTCTGATTTATTTATCCTCAGCTCACTTTGATTTTAACATATTCATAACATATAGCGGCATATACAGCTTGGTCCTTGAACGTGTCAACAGATATTAAAA
>BMAV01024643.1:342015-353344 GCA_019973955.1 Trichonephila inaurata madagascariensis | reverse complement strand
ACCACTTTCTTAACTTTTTCCTTTTCAAACAGTCATTGATTGCAATTGACATGAACCATTAATGGTTGTAACGTTAATCCAGCTCAAAAAACGTATCAGTACTATAATGCCAACAATTGACAGAACTATGCTTCAAAATGTATTAGAAAGATTTATCAAAAGGAACTAACCTGCGTTTATTTAAAAAAGTGAAAAATCAACAAAACTCACACACATACTTGAATACTCATACATACTTCAGAAAGATAATTTAATATGTGTGGCGCTCATCAATATATCATTTTAAAGAACGTTATTTTTTTTAAAAAAAAAAAATCTAAATATGAAGCCTAAGCTGATTCTATCAAATTTCACTTGTCATCAAAATTAAAGAGAGGATAATGGCAGAAATCAAAACAAACTGATACTTAATGAAAAATTATGAATAGAAATTTGTATAAAACCATTAGTTAATATAAATTACAATGTTTGGCAGTTGATTATTCACAAAATCTTGAAATTAAAACCAATGTATAGGATTTGGAAAATAAAAAAAATTAAGTCGCCTCTTGTGCACTTTCTTTTAATGTGGTGTATGGTCACCTAGAACAGATATGTATACTTCAAATCTTGATTCCATAGACTTTGCCAAAGTATTGATCAAGTCTTATGGAATTGTACACGCCTCTTCTAAAAGTGCAAGCTTCAACTCCTGGAAGGTTTGGGGAGCAATTTGGTGCACTGAAATTCGATATCCTAAGGTATATATTCCACACATGCTCATTCTCTCTTAAGCTGGACGAGTAAGATGCTTAATCCATTCGAGTGACACCATATATGCTCAATGTAATCGAGCATTGTCATTCCATAACAAAGATTTCATACCAACAACACTGCAGCTTATTGCGGCCATCTTTCTTGATTCCTCTCCAAACAATTACATCAATGTCACTAAAACGGGATATATCATGAAGAAAAGTTGAACGATACTTCACTTCTCTTTAGATCAAAACTCGCCTAGAATCAATGTTCAAACTATATATGGACTCGTCAGTAAACAATATTTAGGCCCAGTCTGCTTGGCTTTATTGATCATAACGGCAACTCCAGTTTAACTGCTTAAAGCACGAATTTTTTTCGGAAAAACTGAATATAATTATTAATAAAATATTAACTAATATAAAAATAATTAATATGAATATAATAATGAATACAATATTAGAAAATAAATGATTAATTTAGAACGTATCTCAGACGGACATTAGAAATAAAATAACGCAAGATACAAGATTGCCCGTGTGAGACACGGACATGTGCAAATTTGTCGGTAACTTTCACCCATGTCAGACACATCGGCCCCTCTGGCAATTGAAGTGAGTAGGATACAAACCAATGTTTTTTTCAATTACAGAATAATCTCGTCTTGTCTTCGTGCAGCAGAACAACTAATTCGAGTTCTTTTATCATGATGAACGTCTGTATCTAAATCTCTTGTAATCGTTTCACAGTTTCTTCGAGTCAACATTGACAGAAAACGGTCTTCATATCTCCATTTGTGTATTTAACCTCTCTCGATTCTACAAATTATTCGCCACTTTTGATCTTCACTTATATGATGTCTTTGAGCCACATAACTAATGAATACTGATCACTCTTGGAAACCACATTCACTTTAAGCCAGTGTTTCTCAAACTGTGGGACGCGCCCCCTAGGGGGCGTGATAAACCAACGAGGGGGGCGCGAGCATATCTATACGTCGAAAATAAATCATTATTTAAAAATATTATTTTAATGAAAGGAAACAAAACAAAATACATTCTGACATAATAAGAAATAAATACGCATTTACACCGATATAATATATTTATAAATGTATCAGTACTGCACACTGTATTTGGTAATTAATTTAACAATACTAAGCTAGGAACAAGTTTAACAATTACCAGTGACTCCATGTGCTTGTCATATATAAAATTATATTAAAAAAATGTAATGTTGATCTTGATAACTTATGCGGTTTGTAATTAAATTTGTATTGTATATTTACGTCGAAGTACATTATTATTATTGAATTCAATACATTGTTATTGTTTGGATGGAGGAGGGGGGGCACGAAGAAAATTATGACTGAAAATTGGGTCGTAGGTAACAAAACTTTGAGAAACACTGCTTTAAGCAACACTCTACAGACCGGAATTCAAACAAATGACCATTGCGCTTCTTAATATCAATCACTGAATTTACATATTTCCGGCACTATCGTATGCGTGGAAAGGCAATTTTATGTTCAATTATATAATTCATTAGTCAAAAAAATTGCAGCATTGGACGTTGGTTGCAACATTAACTTAATGAGCATTATTTTTTCTCATTATCCTTTGATTTTGACGACCAGTGTAGTTTTGTCTTTTAAAGATAAAGTAGCCCTCTTTCAGTCGAGAAATGTATCCCAATATTTATTAATTTTTTCAAGATTTGTCATATTTCTCGCAAATAAGATGACAATGACCAGTAGGGACTTAATTGAAATCTGAAAATTTTTCTCGTGGATACATTTTTCAATGGTCAAAAATTAATTGAAATGCAATATTTTTGAGATTTTAAAACCCTTCTGAAATTGGGAGAAAAATGGCTTACATTTTACCTTATAGCAACTCGAATACAGCGTTTCTCAAACTGTGGAGCGCGGTCCCCCTAGGGGGTGGGATAGCTCTACGATGGGGGCGCGAACATATTGAAGAATCGAAAACAAATATTATTTTTTAAAAAATTATTCATTTACTGAAAGTAAACAAACAAAATACATTCTGGCATAATAAAAAATAAAATACACATTTACACTGATATGATACACTTATAAATGTATCTGTACTGCACAATGGATTTTATAGTTAATTTAACACTACTAAATTATGAACAACATTATTAACTACCAATGACCCTATAGGCTTGTCATGTATAAAATTATATGCAAAAATTAAGACTTATCTTGATAATATTTTTATCTTTTATAATTATTCCCTTAACTGCTGAATTAAAGTTGCGGGATTCTCTCCCCAACGCCCCCTTTTCCACGTAGGCGTGCGTATGAGATGTATTGAGAGGGGGGAGGGAAGAGAACAGGAATAAATAAGCAAATCCTCTGAAATAAGTAAATCCTTCGCAAACACTGTAAAGGTCCTTTTATTGCATTCCAAAGAATTCGGAATAATTTTATGCATAGCAGTGCACAGCAAAAATATTACTTCGGAAAGACGTATATATACGTCCGGGGCAATTAATGCTTTGGCTGAGTGAGATGTTTATATACGCCGATGGCACTTAAGAGGTTAAAGTCGTATAGTAACTTTAGTGTCAAAGTGTATTACTGAATTAAATACATTGTTATTGCATAGAGGTGGGGGGAGAGTGATGAAAATTATGCTTGAATATTGAATCGCAAATATTGAAACTTTGAGATGCACTGCTCAAATACCCTATTTAGCTTAGAAAGTAGATCAAGTACAGCTTAAGTAAAATCCGTTCAATTACTGTGAAGTAGTCAGGAAAAGAAATTCCTCATTGAAAATACTTGTATAAATGTTGCTCAATTTTATCACACATTGGCTAATAAACGCGGCTTTCTTCACTTTGTATTGTATAATGTATAATAATGTACTTACATTATAAGTTTGTCTAATTTACTGTTTAATCTTTTAATTATCGTTAGTTAAAACTGTTTTGGGGACGTTGTTATAAAAGCAATTGTAATTCAAAATAAATGAAAGAGAAAAATGTTTGTCACAAATATGTTCATCTACAGAAAAAATCTCTATGAGAAATTAATTAAAGCGTAAAATCATCAAAGGTATCATTTTTCCCAATGAAAATTTCAAGAATAAATTGTAAAATTTTACAGCCTCAAATGATTCTAAGACCTCACTTCCGAAATATCTGGATCAAATTAAATTTTTAAATTGTTTTAATGTAGAGTAAGGCCATTTTTCTGTTGCTTAATTTCTTATTATATCTCCTTTATTGTTTTAGGCTTTCCCCCCTTATATCTGTGTTGAATCAAATAAGCAGAAATCTATATTTGAAGAAAAAAAATATTGTTCTTTTCTTTTTGCATGCAAATTACTAAAGAAATCAATTCGATTCACTAAATATTAGTAATTGATTCACTTAAGCAAATGCGAGTTAGAAGAATTTATCATTTCTTATGACGCATATCGCATTGTTTACCGTTTATTGTCGTTTCCTATAATACAAATGACGTGCCAATGTAGGCGTGGCGTCCTTATTTAACAATCGAAAGAGAGTCAAGTCAAATGCCATCTACTATACTAGGAATATCACACACATAACAGGAACTACCTTTGACCTCTAACGAAGTCATTAACCTTATTTCTTGATAAATTTTCCACTAGAAATGTTAAAAATGATGTTATTCCTATTATGCATTGCTTGACAAAAACGTAGTAATACTTCATACTTTTGGAAAAAGAATTGAAAATTGCTCATTGAAGAAATCCACACATGCTTGCTTTTCTTAAAAAATATATTTATCTTTTTAAAAATAATTGCCCTTAACTTTCAGGAAATTTAAAGACTAATTATTCTAATATTTCGAAATGAAATTCAACTATAGAGAAACCACACTCACTGTAGATGCAATTATTTTGCTAGAAGAAATCTTAATCACAGTGTTTTTTTCAACATAAAAAAATTGCGTGTCATTTAATGAGCAGATTGTAGTCACACTTCAAATTTGGAGCCAGTTTTCGAATCAAAAGTTCGACTGTGACTCAACAAAAAAAGATAAATGTTTTCTGCCAAAAAGAAAGAAAGGGAAAAAAAAGAGCTCAATTTTGAAACACATTTGGAAATTCACATTTTTGAAAGAACTGTTATACCGACAAACTAAAAGAATTAATATTAGTTGAGATTTATTTTCCGAAAAGGGAAATAATGTAAGGGAAGAATAATGATTCTAGGGACCTCTCACATATATTTCTTGAACATCAAGAAAGGAGGAAAAAACTGCAGTTGATCCCTGCTGGAAGTAGATGATGCAATGAATGTGTAAAGAACTTTCCCAACGATACTCTGAAACTGGAAGGAGATTACGAAAAAAGTACTGATAGCACGATAGTAAGAATAGGATATTGGGTAGGTCTATTTGGGTCAATGGATTGAAGACAGTCCGTTTTCTAATAAGAAGAATTATATTTTAATATTTGATTGACTCTAACTTCAACTTGATTAGCTTGAGAATTTTTAATTAAAGTCACTATGGAGCAACTCGACAGCCATTGGCGACGGGCCTTGTATTTTTGAAGCTCTGCCAAATGATGAGGACGACACCTGAGTTGACACCTCATTCTTCATACTTCCATATTACATCAACGTTTGACATATGAAACATGTATTGGCCTATTCAGCGGCACCAGGACTCAAAACCACAGTCTGACAGAAGAAACACTGGTCTTGGGTTCGCGACCATCAGCCCTAGACTACCAGACTTACGCTACCTTTAAGATAAGTAAAATTTTCCCTCAAAAAATTATTACAAAAATATTTTGATTTTTTAAAAAGAAACCTATTAGTTAGTATCGTCTTCCTGGTAAAAAAAGAGAGAAAAGCAATATTATTTTAATCCGATGACAATTCTTTTGAAAATTTTTTCAATATAAATTAAGTTGAGAGAATATTAATAACCATTCTGTATAAACGTATTTTGTACATATTTTGACTGCCTGTAAATCATTTATAATGTTCTAAATCATTAGTTTCAATTCTTTCCTATACCATTTTCCATCATGCACTTTCCTTACAAAAAATGTAGTATCATCTCTAAATTTTGTTTTGAATCTATTACTGGTATTTTATTGTTATGTTTATATAGCTCAAGTAATCCATTCTCTCTTTCAAAGTTTCATACACATTAATTTGTGTTCAACACATTAGAATTTTACTTGTTAAGAAAGCGAAAAAAAATCTACAAAGCATGGTATATTTTGAACAGAATTTTTGTAAGCAAGCGTTTAAAGTAACCTCTTTTAAAATGTATTGATATTTTTCCTGTCCCGATCAACTTCCGTAAATAACAGAACAACTATAATTTTCTACAAAATCATCGTATTTATTTTTCTCTATCTCTCTCTTTCCTCTTAATAGATAGATTATTTCAGTAAAATTCAATTCAATACTACCAAACATTGACCTTGATGTAATAATTGCTATTTTAAATCTTATTTTATTTTCCTTGTTCTCTACACTAACAATATATGAGTTTTCTTGAAATAATTTGATATTTCCGACTATTCTTTAAAATTAAAACATTGTAGCAATGAGTATTCCACACACACACATATTTAATATTTCTTTTTATGTGAAAATATTTTCTTGCAATTATTTTATAAAAGCAAAATTTTATGAAGCAAAATTATCGATGGATGGAATTTTTCTTAATCTTAAAACTGATACATATTTGTATTTAATGCTTTAGATTATATTAGTTTTAAAAATATAGAAATAAAATGTACATTTCTCTGATAGGTACTCAATTTTTACTCCACTTTATTTTTGCTACCTATCGAAATAAGACTTTTAATTACGTTGCTATAATTTCACTTATTTATAATAATTTTACCACTTTTTTTGTTTTGCATTAAATATCTTTACATTGTAATATTTTATTTTACATTAAATACAGAACAATTCAAACAAAATAGAGCAAATATAATAGTTACATTTCAGTTTATTGTTTTTAAAACTTACAAAGAAATTGAAAAACAATTGTTAAAATTACAGTTAATATCATAAATGCAACTGAAGAATAAAAGAACTAACAATGTAAAATTATATTTCCTTTTGTGAATTCAATACATCGTTTTTAATTGAACGTAAGGTATTTATTGTATATATAAATACGCAGATTATTTAACAAATATAATGATAATACCAAAAGCCATCTTCAGAACCAGAGCTTTTATTACATACAAAATGTACTTATTATTGTATTCGCGATTTTTGAATCATAAAAGATTTCCCTATGTGTAAAAATTACATGGAGTTTTATTATCCAAAGAATATTACAAAATCATCTTAAAATATAGTAAATTTCTTAAGAGATTTCAATTGAAGAATTATTTTAGGACTTTTTACAGACACTTTCTCTCATAACAGGAAGGGTCGGAAACCTTGAAGTAGTGGTGTACCGAACCAATTTACCAAATGATTCAGGGTGCAACACAAAATGAAATATTTGAAACAATTGGACTTCCACGAAAATGCAACCAGAGAATAAAGGTCAAGAAAACAGATTTACAGGTTTGTTATGTATTAATTTTGCGTCATTTAAAGATAATTATTAGTATAAAAAATAAACACCATAAATAATGTAACTATTCCTTCAACATAAATAAAAAAAATTAAAAATGTACGTGTATTATGTATCTCTTAAACATATTTATTAAAAAAATAAATTAACATAATATAAGTATTGCTTCAATATAGTTAAATAAAAAATAAATATCTTATTACAAATTTTATCTCTGCATCACTGAACTTTTAATTTGACACAATTCTGACTTTCAGAAACCTTCTTGGTGCATTCAAAATATTTCTCATACGAGAAAAGACTTGTTCACCTAGATATGTTGAACCAAAAGTGGTAAGCAGAGTACAAGTAATTTTCTCTTCGAACAATTAAATCTCTCCAGCAATGACATCCAACAATTTAAAATAGCTGTTAATTAATTGTTATTTGTATTTTACATTTTTTCGAAAATCCATAAATTTTACTTTCCATATTTCTAAACTTGTTACTTCAATAGTCTCCATTTCAAAACTATCAGCTTCCATCCGTTCAAAAATAGACAAGTTTGTAATGTGGCATAGCGTGCCATTGAGAACTGTACCTCGAGCCATAGGTTGCAGACGCCTGGTATATAGCACCCACTTCTTAATTTATTTTTTTATATGTTGAGGTAATAAAATAACAAAATGAATGGACGCTTTTTGGCTGAGGTGACCAACCCACGGCACGCTTGCCACAGTGTGATACGGTGGAGTTGTAACAATGGCACGCAAAAACTTATTGAAATTTTTTTTAAAAAATTAAAAGATAATAATGAACAACATTTTTTTAAATAATTTATCTAAATGTGGTTATCTCAGACAAAAAAGATCTAAAATTTATTTTAATTACACTCAATTAATTAAGTTTCAATATGAAATGTTCATGCAAATATTACTCTTTCATCGTTGTGTGCGCTGGCTTTCCATAAGAAGTTCAATCGTGAGATATTGGAATTTGAAGAAGAGTGTTTAAAAAATATCTAGAAGAAAACAATGAATTACCCAGTAAATGCTTGTAACTCCAAAGTTTAGATTGGAAATAGGATTTAGCTTTTCTTACCGATATTGAGAGAGATTTAAATAATTTAAATTTAGAATTACAGGGAAAGATTGTATTTTTCTTACCTTAATTGGTCGTATATCTTCTTTTGCAAAAAAAAAAATTGTGCTTTTTGTCTGGATTTTATGAAAAAGGATTAATACATTCACATTAATGCAGAAACTGTCTATCAAAGTTAATAATGCTCCAAACTATGATAGATTTTGAAATTTACTAATGGAATTGTATTGAATTTTGGAAATTTGAACTAACAAGCAATTTTTCAAATATATAAGATTTGACCGCTAGATATTATTATAGATTTGGATCAACATACATATATATGTTTGTGAACACAAATGTTTTTTTTTTTTACTAAGAACACAATAAGAACAAAATATTACTCAAAATTAACTCTGATATATACCTGAAACCTACTAATTTTGTTAGTATCTTCAATTCTAATATAAATGACTTGGTAAAAAAAAAAAAACTACAAATTCAAAAACCGCATTAAGTAAGTACTAACTGTTTTATAATTGTTTAAAATTAAATATGTTTCAAGTTTCTCCATTTTATTTTAAATATAACTTAACTGATCGAGCCTGTAAAAGGTTTGTTAAAAATAAAATCTAAGTTTGGTCACTTTTGACTTATTTATTATATTATTTTTATATATAAATTTCCACTGTATGTGTATGCATAAAAATGCCTAAGAAAGGCACTAGTTGCGTAAAAATCCCACAATAAGCCGAAAAATAACCTTTTTCTTACCTTTTAATATTTTTCAATTCCTAATATTATAATTCACACTCTTCCTATATATATTTATATACATATATATATATATCTTGTTAACATTTTCAATCGTTAATAAAATGCTTTTTATTCATCCACTCAAGTTCAAATATATTTTTCTGAACTTGTAGTGGATGACACTCGATGTTAATACAGTTTTTTTAAGTATTAATTCATTAATTAAATTTAATTAATGCATAAATAGTAACAAACAAAAATAATAGTCCAATAGCATATATAAAAAGAAAAATCGCTCCTTATGTCCCTGTAGCACAATGGATAGCGCGTTGGACTTTTAATCCAAAGGTCGTGGGTTCAAATCCCACCTGGGATGGCCTAATTTTTGAGAATATGATTTTTTTTACTATACTATTTTATTGGAATAATTAAATTTAATTAATGAATAAATAGTAACAAACAAAAATAATAGTCCAACACCATATATAGAAAAGGAAAATGGAAAATCGCTTTCTGTTTTGCCACTTAATACTGTAATTCTGTCATATGTATAGATATATTTATATTAACTGTAGTTATTTAATAAAAAGTAACTAAAATAAAAATTTTCTTTGTTGACCTAAGTAGGAATTGACTTAACAATTTTTTTTATATCACTAGCTTTTATTAAATAGTGGCAGTCTTATCTAAAAGGTTGGCCACCCCTGCTTTATAGCTATAACTTAGGTCTAAACATATAAGACCAATTATATAAACTGATTATTTATAAATATATTATCCGATTTCAACATTTCACAATTATATATCTGATTTCAACATTTTACAGTGATACCACTCTTTTTATTCCACTAAAATGTCCGAACTTATTTATTTTCCCCGTCTTTATTACTAGATTGTATCTTACTTTCATTTCAGGAAGTTGCGAGTCTCATTAGACCGCCGACACACGTCTTGTAAAGATCTGTTACTCAAGAAATAGAGGGAACAGGAAGTGAAGCTTGAAACCGGGCCCAATAGCTCCACAAATATAGTGTGCAAAATTGGGTCACTTCGTTCTTTTGTGTTGGATGTCACTTAAGACATGTGAGGTTTCCGAAAAACAAATTTCAAAGTTTCGCGGTTTTTAAAATAAAGATAGTGTTCCAAATATCCACATTTCTATCATTCTAGTAAAACTCTAAATGCTACAAAAACATACTTCACTGAAAGAGAATTAGGAAGACCTATTTATTTTATATATTAGAATGTAATTAACTTATCATCTACAATATAGACATACTGATTTAATACGAATTGAGAATGAGAAGCTTGTGAAGAATTCTATAAATTTACTATTCGTATGATACTTCACACAATTTCGCTCTTTATGAAATGTTTTTTTAAGAGTTTTATCGAACTAATAGAAATGTTGATTAGTAGTTTTTTTAGAATTTTACGAGAGCATACTCTATTTTTCTAGAATCAGTCTTAAGTAGCTTTTGATGAGAAGGACTTTAAAGTTTTTCATAGTTGTAGGAAATAATTTTGATTTCCCATTGAAGCAAAGAAATTATAATTTTAAAGTCAGTGACCGTAGTTAATACATTTTTCTACCCATAAACATATAAATTAAAGAAAAAAAACGTGATGTGGGAAAGTCGCCTTATTGTTTATTAATGTCACATTCTAAAGTTTCATGTAAACTTTAGATCAAAATTAATAAAAAATAATACTCTAAATTATTTTAATAAGTTTTCTTTTTCTTCTGATACGCGATGCCTTGTTTTGTAGATTCCTACATAGCTAATTTTTTTAAGAAATACCTTAAATTAAAAGACAAGATATGTAAAAAAAAAACTCCCTCGGAGAAAAATTATAGAACATTACTTTCATTTTTGAAAAAAAATTATGTGCAATAAAATAAATTTAACAGTATTAGCCAAGTTGTATCTGGTTCGAAATCCATATAAAAAAATGCATTCAAATAAAGAAAAATCGAAACAGTGGAAAGGTCAGATGGTTAAATGTGTGTGTAAAAGATTAAACATAAAATTACACTTAACTGAAATAAAAAGAAAATTATTGTGAGTGGTATCGTCATCCATATGTTCTTCAACATTTTTTCATTCATGTGTTTTGTATTCTTTATCATCCATATGTTCTTCAACATTTTTTCATTCATGTGTTTTGTATTCTTTATCATCCATATGTTCTTCAACATTTTTTCATCCA
>BMAV01024643.1:307820-319305 GCA_019973955.1 Trichonephila inaurata madagascariensis | reverse complement strand
AAAAAAATTTTTAACCAATAAATACACAGGATCAGGATTGAAATTACACTCCAAGTGAATTCTACTTTATCCCCTTATTCCTCATGTAACATTGATATTGTATGTTATCGCCTATAATTCCTTAACAGATAAGTTAGATTTGTAATTCAATTTTTTTAGTTGTAGAGAGAGATAAGATAGCACAAATCTCATATTGCAAAATTCTCATTTTATATATAAAATACAACATAGAAAACCTGCTGTATTTGAAGACAAAGAGTTCTTGAAGAATTACTTACTGCACTGAAATTTTATGTTATACATGTTTGTGTCTTTAGTTTATGACCTTGCACATTAATACAAAAGCATATGAACTAGCCTATTTGTAAATAGACCAAACACAGTAAATATGTAACTTAGTAAATAACTTGAGTACATATTCAAATATTTTTTATTAAATTTTTTAATGACATACCAATACTTCATAAAATACTGTGACCTTAAATTTTACAACAAAAAGTTTTTTATTCATAAACTACTACATAAAAAATATTAGCACTATAAGTAACATTTTAAAATATGCAAATTCTTATTTAAAATAAAGTATGAATGACATTTGAATTAGCAACATACATCATCTTTGGTATAGTGCCAAAAGATAAGAACATTTTTTTTAATTTTTACACTTTGTCATGCATAACAATTTCTCAAATTCAAAAACATAAACAAAAAATAAGAAAAGAATAAACTAAGATATTCCACAGAGCAAATTTCATTGAAAGCATTGTTTTAAAATAAATGTGACAATTTTCTAAAGAAAATAAAACTTTTAAGATAAATTATTTAAATAGGAGTGCTTATTTAAAAAGTAAGTGCAACTACTTTTTATTCAAGATAATACACTATGCCAACATCTGACGAAAAATTCTCATTAAAAACTTAAAGCTGCCATTTGGCAGGAGGTCATTTGAAAGTTCATAGAAACAAAAACAAAAAATTAAGAATTCTAATATTTCAAAATAAATGATATACGACTAGGATGTTATTTAACATTGATGCTACTATAAAAAGAAATATAAATCTTAGCTTGGATTCAGGTTACGGTTTTAACTATGTAAACATCAGAGGGTGAAAACGGTACTAGTTATACACATCTATTTCCAATTATGCACATGGTCCCACAGATTGAAAGTTTCACACAGAATTCCATAAAAGCAACATCTAGTAGTACAAGCAATAATTAAAATTTCATGAAATCAACTTGTACTATGCAATCTAAATCTTGTTCACAGCAATGACATTCAACATGTATTTTCAAGTAATTTTTACACACATCACACAATGAATAATAAAGATTGAAAACTATCGAAAGAATAGTACAAATTCTTAAGAAATATACATTTTACATAGTAAAAAACACAGCAAATTTGGATTTTTCAAAGAAAACACGTAACACATAGACATATTTGTAGTAAACAGTTATAATTAGCTTCGCAGAGGAAATATACATTTAAATGTCTATAAGAGACATTATATAAGAAATTCAATTGTAATTGCCTACAGTAAAATTGCTCAAAATGCAAAAAAAAAAAAATATTTTAAAAATTCATTACATAAAAATAATTTATAATAAACATTTAAATTTAAAAAAAAATTACATCTATTAAAAAAGCAATAACCGTAGAAAAAATGTTCTGCTACAATTATAAATATACACAGAGATATAGGTAATTGAAATAAAATAATTAATGAGAGATACATATATCTTCACAAGAGAGTTATCTGATTTTAAACTACTAGAAAACCAGATCACAATTTTTGAATAAACATATATTAACACCTATTGACAAACATGCTTTTTGAGATAATACTCATATAAATCACAGCATTTATATCCATAAATGACATCCACATACAAGTTACACAGAGTATAGAAGTTAATTGCTTAAAATGTGAAATTCATGTTTGCAAAAAAATGCTGGAATGATTTAATTATAGTTAGCCACATAATACTAAATATTACAAGAAATATGTTTTAAAACTGCTAACTTTCAGCAAGACACAACTTGATATTAAACCTTATTTGGCACACTTGTCTGTGAAATCTTAATGAAATAAATGTATATTATAAAGAAAAAATTAAACACTTTAACAAAAATGCCAATGCTGTATAAAAGTTAATAAAGTCATATTTTTTTTTTTCAAGAAAACATTAGTGTAATCTACTCAATATAAATAATAAAACAAATATCTCCTTTAATTGATGGTGTTTTATTTAACTATATTCCTTTATTCCTCTACAATTATACAATTTAAAACACAAACCAGAAGACAAACACAATATAATCCAGATCATAAAATTCTAGTTTTCAGGGGGAGGGGGTCAATTATTATAAAGGAAGGCATTCTTAGGAGATTCTACATATTTTAAAAAATTGTTTAAGAGCCATCAAGAAAGAATTATTGAAGATGACTAGTTACATGAGACAAGAAAGAATGGAGAAAATTTTAAAAATATTCTTTGTTTCAAGCTGCAATAAAATTAGGGTTTCTTAGCAACAGCTTCAAATTACAATATCAGAATTCATCAACTAAATTCATAAAAGTGAATTTTTAAAGTATAAAATAACATTTCATAGTAAATTTTAATGCTAAGAGAATCAGAAGACTAATAATATTAGCATGATATGACTCGATTTCTTTCTATAATTGTAAGCATTATCCCTAAAAACATTTTTAGATAATATCTAGCTTAAAAGAATATTAAAGTAAAAAGGACATTGTTTCATTCTTCAACATGTCGATCCACATTAAATAAACTAAATATGCAAAATCTCAGGCTAAAATGAATAAATAAATTTAAATTATAACCATTTAAAATTACTTTTATTAAAAATATTCACAGCATAACTAAGTGGCATTTCATTTTGTAAAGTAAGATATCTGCACTGTGTTGTACAGAATTATGGAAAAATATTTAAAAATATAAACACACACAAAATTTGTCATGCCTATGAATAATGTTAATTATTTAAAGCTTTCACTTGAGTAGACACCAAATATAAGTGGTTTAAAAGAAAAAAACATAGTATGAAAATAAACTAAGATAATATTCAATATTTTACAATCATACAAAAGCTCAAAATTAAAACACTGAATATTATTCTTAAAACATAATATTCTTTTACTTTTGTAAAAGATACATCTAAAAAAACAATTAGAAGACTTAAAAAGACATTAATAAAATAAATTGAAAGAAAAAAACAGGAAATTAATATTCTGTGAGACAACAGAATAAATACAAACAATATATTTTGGTCCTATTTCTTAATCTAATAATTTACTTATTAACACATTTGCACACAAACACCTTGTTACCCAAGCTTATCACAGGGTAGCAAGTAGAGCAGCATATGCTGCTTTGTCCATGTGTTAAATAAAAATATTTTTAAAAGAATTTCTTAAACCCTTTTTGTATAATCTATACTCACACATTAGTTCCGAACATGATTATCACAAGAAAATATGAAAACGTAAAAATTTTTCAATTATACACTAAGTCACATGTCAATATTATTTTCTCTCTTGCAACAGAAGCATTAAATCAATGGTGCAAAATTCCGAAATTTTACAGCCATTGAGACTGTTCCACAAAAATATAGCCATAAAATCAAAATGATATATCATCAAAAAAAATTACTTGAAAGATATTTAATTTTCTCTGAAATTACATTTGCCAAGCATATCAAACATTATCTTTGCTATTACTGTGCGTAAAGTTAACAAGTCCGATTCAAGGATTGTACAGGGCATGAATAAAATCTTAGAACATTTACATATTTAGGGCAATATAATGAAACAAAACCTGCACATCAATTAGAAATTTTAATCCAAAAACTTACCATCAATTTTAATATTCACAGGAAAATTTAATAAAAAAAATTTATTTAAACTACACAATTAAAAATTTAATGAATTTTATAAATTAAAATGTGAACTAGTATAACACAATGGCACACAGGAGAAACATACTGCATGAAGTTATTTTGAAAGTGTAAATTGCATACACATTCATTAAAATTTGAAATTAAGTAAAAACTATTGCTTTTTTATAGTTTGAGAAAAACTTTTAGCAAAATATAACTTCATTCACTGTTTTTAAATGTTTACTTAATCCAATCAAACTATGAAACATCCGGCCAAGTTTTAAAAATGTTAAAAACACATGAGTCATCATAAGATAATTTTCATCTTACCTCATTTCTCAATAGCTTAAAACAAATTTTACAAAGAGGAAAAGTCTCTAGAAACTTTTTTCGGATGCTTTGGCTTTTTTAAAATCAGCTTTGTACCCAAATTTCTTCATTAGAAAGGATTTATTTCATCCTGGTCAGAAACATATTACTCTATGCAAGTTTTTAGATACATTCTCTATTTAAGACAATGAAGAATATGCTTAAAAATGTAATTTTTTTTCTTGATACACCTAATATAAATTACAAATTTTTGAAAAAAATTTCATGAACCTTTTGAGGTTCCAGACCTATTTGAATGTGCGAGTTTTTTTTATGGAATACATACACCTTTTTATAAAGGTTAGGCTGCGCTATAACAACTCAAATAATGTATTTCTAACAGCAACTTGCAGATTTTTAAACTTTCACAGAAATTATTTTTTCTATGCATTCTAAATCACTTATTTACAAAATTCAACAACTCATAAACTAAAATATTCCAGATTCTTTTAAACAGATTTTGTTCCATGTCATCCTTTTCCAGGTCTCTAAATTGCTTCACAATTCCAATTATTTATATATATAAATATACCACCACTACTTAATGAATAGAATCAAAACAGTATCTAAAGATAACCTAGGATTTAGGAAAACAGTTAACATTATGTTTCAAAAGGAATAAATTTTAAAATCTCATCTTGAATATTGGATTTACATTTAATAATATACTGATAAATATTTTAAGTTTACAAATTCTGAATTAAAATTAAAAACGATTTAAATAAGAAGTTTGTAATTATGAAAATTTCTTGAAATAAATTTGCAATCCTTCATATGAAGATAAAGGCAGAAGAATAGTAGCTTGTTAACTGATCAAGTCAATTGAGCAAACTGAGTGGGTATTGGATCTAAGACATAAAAATCTATATTATGACTGATTCCATAAACTAAAGAAAAAATTTAACAGAAGTCTTATTACATTACCACAGTTTATTATTGTTTTAATATTTAGCACAGATACAACACACAAAAAAAGTTTTTTTTAAATGATAGATTCCCTGCACATCAATATCAGTCTTTCAAAACAGGGGGTAGTAATAATTTTAAAAATTACACTCTCAACCAAAGTACTCAATAGTTTTGACTTTTCACTCTAAGATGATAAATATTTGACAAACATTTTTATAATTAAGAATACAAAATTCTTAATGTTTTAGTATGATCACTACAATATATTTCCAAGAAAAAAAAACAATCATAGAATCATATTTGAACCTCCAATAAAATAAATGTAATATATTCTGCAACTATAGGATTCTATATTATATACTTCAACAGTTATGCTTGATAATATACTGTACTCTTCTGCATTTTCGTCATGAAGCATGGGCAATATAATTTGTTCTTAATAAAGGTAGAAACATATTTTCAAAAATGGAAATTCAATATGCAGACTGACTTTACCAAAGTCAACACAAGAGCTATCCTCAATATTTAGAAATTCTGTTGGTAGAATATGCCAATATTTTATACTTAAGAAATGTAAAATGTAACAAGTAAGTTTAAAAATTCATACAAAATGTAACAAATTATGAAGTTTATATTTTTTTCCAAAAAATAGCAACTAAATTAATTAGCGATTATCATTATAATATATGTACACATTAGATAAACAATCACTATTATGTCATTTCGAATGCAAAATGCACTTACAAATCATAACGTTCTGAAAAGAAAAAAAAACACTAAACTAATTTGTGTATAAATATTTAAAGGAATAATTTTAAAAGTACAAATACTGTTAAATGCACAAGACACACTTTAAATATAATAAGTTGAATTAGCTGAAGTCAAACTGAATAAAATATTAGAAAAAATTCAGTATCTTTTTTTGGACTACATCATAATGATTTTTTTAATTAGTAAATACATAAGATGAAAGAAATATAAGAGTTAACCTAGTTCCACTTTTTAGAAGTAAATAATTTAAATGATTTGATTTCAATATTTTACACATAAAAACCACATAATTTGCATTTAAATATATATGTATATTAATTAAATTAACTACATGAATAAATTATTATTTTACAATTTTATTCTTTTAATTATGTGAATTTATTGAAGCTTTGAACAATATCATTAGACTTAAAAGTTATTTCTAACACTTCAAAACATTTTACGCACCTCCGATTTTTGAAAGTTATTACTAAGTATTTTTCCCTCATAAAAATTGCACAGTGAAAACATATATTGCACTATGAATAATAGCAGCAATGCATGCAAATTCAATAATTAATTTTTGAAATACAGAAAAGGTTGCATAAATGTAGGAAAACACTGGAATGGGGGGGAAAAACAATATACTATTTTAAATCATAGAAGTTTTTAAGAAATGAATTATTTTGCACATAATGCTGATGAAATTCATAGTGAAAACAAATATGTGCACATTAATATATGTATACAAATCCACATATATATTAAGCCATTTTGAAAGGATGAAAAAATAAATTCTGATAAAACATGGCATGTATATGTTTATAAATAGATTACGGAACTTCTTACAGAGAGTATTAAAAAGAAACCATTGAGTATAGTAAATAGAGCTAATGTTTCTGAGTAAAAGTAAACCCAACATGATTTAAACATGAGCCATAAAATCTTTCATCATTATAAAGGGGCAATAACATTTCATTATATACAAATCTTAACTAAGCTAGTGGATTCTTTCTGTACATATTTAAATACACTTTTATACTAAAAACTTTAGATTGCACTGTATTTTTAATGTTCTCAATGAATATAAAATGAATGGAAAAAAAATCCCCAAATATTTTACAGAATAAACCTGAATGAATGTCAATGTCTCTTAATTCCTTAAAAAAAAATAGCTTGAAAATTTTGAAAACATTAACATATATGGAGCAAAGTTAATCTGACAGTATTCAATGGCAACAAATCATAAGATAAACCAAAACTTACTTATAAAACCAATATAATTGTATAACAATGATATATTAACATTCATTTTCCCAACTTAAAACACTTGATAGCACTCTACTGAAAGCATTGTTACATGGCCAAATACATCCAATACCTCTACATTTTGATACATGCATCAGGTTAGGTTTGCCCCATATGTACTTACACATAAAAAATTTGAACAGCACTTAACTTCAAATAGTTAAATTTAAAAAGAGAAATAGCAAGTATAAAATTGCACTGGTCTACATAAACATTTTTCAAACATTTACAACATACTTTCCTTGTATATTAATAAATAAAATCACTAAAAATGTGAAAAAATATTTAAAATCATAAATGTTTATTAACAAAATTACTTACGATTTTCTAAGTTTTGTTTATTTTCGACATTTACATTCAAACATAAATGAAATAATATGACTAGAGAAAATAACATAAGTTATTCAAATTCATTTAATTTATATATTTGTTTTAAATACAGTGTATTACATATTACAGCACTTTGTCCATGCACATTATCATTGTAAATATTTAAAGTTTCTGTACAAACACATAGCAAGTTAAGTGCAACTTTTCAGCAACAAAAGAAAATTGAACAAAATTCTATCAATTACAATAGTGGGCTTTACTTAAGTTATCATGATTTGATAATGTAGTCATATTGTGTTCAGTAATTCATAAAAAGGAAGGAAGTTGATTCTTGTTCCCTGATTCTACATAAAAATATGTAACCATTATAGAGTAGTAAATGCAATGAAAAATTAAAATCTGAGTACCTTATTTTAAATCACGAAAAATTAAAAATCATGCTTCTGAAATTCCATATAAGTGGAAAGAAAAGAATGCAACTTAAAGTAGGAGAAGTGGTTCATGTTAAAAAGAAAACATCTTAACATTTAACCATCTTATATTTCATTTAATTCGCCTTTTTTATGTCATTAGATCAAAAATCAATTTATTTTCAATTTTCCAACTGCAAATATTAAAAAAAAAAATGGATTTGCTTTAAAATCTTACTTAAATATATATATATATGTTTTAAAGAAAACAATCACTAAGCAGATACATTTAATTTACAAGATCTTTTGCATCATAAAAACCAATTTTTAGTAAATTTTCTAAAGTCCAAATCTTCAAAGTCTGCCATATAGCAAGATTAGATGCTTCTTCTAGTTGCTTCAAATCAAAAACAATACTGAATGAAGTAAAAAGCTTTATGTTGTGTGTTTTATGAGATTTAAAAAAAATTAAAATATATAAATTTTTTAAAAATTTCAGTTTTTTCCCTTTGAAATGATTACTTTTGATCCTTAAAATTGTATTGCCATGATTAAAGAGAGGCAAGGATGGAATTTTTTAAATACATGCACAAAAACACATTTCAGTAAGGAATATTAAAATACGTTCCATTAAAAATAGTCCACAACACTCAATTTTGGTATATATGTATTACTATCAATTTTAAGTCATCATTAAATATATTAAAGCTATCTTCAATTGCATATATATATCATACACAAATTTTTTTTTATAAATTAAACATTCATTTATTTTGAAATTCTTAATGAGCTACAAGGTATACAAAAATGAAAAATATTATTTTATTTTTTAAGAACTAATATACAAAAAACTTACTAAACACAAAACAGCAGAGATAAACTTTTGATGACAAAGTAGTAAAAACAAAGATAGACACAAAGAAGGAAGAAATTGAAGTCAGAAAAATGTAAAATTAAAAAATAGACATAATTTTCCCATAACAATAAAAATATTAAAGTGATAATTATCATAAATAAATTTGGTCAACTTGGGTGTGTGTGTGTGAATGAGACAGTACTTGAAATATACACTTCAATGGCCAGGAGAGACCCTTTTAAAAAATTGTAAGCTAACAGATATCAAGATCATGAAAAGATTAATAAAATATTTTAAACTTAACAAAAACATAAAACTTTCTCATGCAGTTCTAAAACTATGTTAAATTCATGCACAGATTCCAATCGAGGTCATCAAATAATTGAAGTTTTAAGAAGGATGACTTCTATAGTAGACCAGTGCTATTTTATTTTTCTTAAAATATTTAAATTAAATTTCAAAAAGTGTTTCTAACACTAAGTGCTGTTATACAATAACATCAGAACGTTCAATGAAGTAGAAAATCAAAGTACACAATAAACTTCTTTTTGATTTAAGAATAAAGAACTGCAATTGAAAAGGCAGAGCTGCCATACTTTTCTCAGAATTATGTTATGCTCATGCTTGACTTAGAAATAAATTAGCTTCAAAAATATGAAGCAACCAGCAAACATTAAAAAATGAAATTGTGGGATACTAACATAGGAACTTTGTAAACTATGGTCAAATATCATCACAAAATATCATTATTGAACATTTTTGACTGAGATACACTCACTTTAGATATAATATGTTGGTCACTGATAAATTA
The DNA here is from genome assembly GCA_019973955.1 of Trichonephila inaurata madagascariensis. Classification (NCBI taxonomy): domain Eukaryota; kingdom Metazoa; phylum Arthropoda; class Arachnida; order Araneae; family Nephilidae; genus Trichonephila; species Trichonephila inaurata. The sequence continues at coordinate 309,657 of BMAV01024643.1, read as the reverse complement.
ATTTTTTCATAAAAAAAAGTTATTGACTCAAATTAGGAGAAGATTTTTTATCATCTTGACTTGCTGGTTGGGAACTAGACGAAGGGGCTGAAACAGTGGTGCGATCAGAAGAAGGAGCACCAGCTGATGGAGGGCCAGACCAAGTTGAAGGTGGTGGCCCACCTGTTGTACTTGGAACTGATGTTATAGGATTCGCGGGAAAATCTTCCGATTCTTCTAAACCATTAGCAGCTGCAGCTGCAGCTGAAGCATCATATTGTGTGTTTTCTAATCTAGTAATGAGTCTTTCATCCTCATCACCGAATTCACCACCCATTAAAGAAGGCTCCCCGACAACCATCACATCCTATAAATATTTAAAAAATTTTTTATCTTAGATTACTTTAAAAAAAATTACTTTAACACAATAAAATAGAGGGGGAAATTCATTGTTTCCTATTCAAACTATCTGAAGACATGTTATTTTTTGATAATACTGAAATTTTACAAGGACCGATACTCACGTTTATGCTTATTTTAAATCTGCCTTTTAACAAAATTTCATAGAATCTGCACTGTAGCTTTGCAATTAGTCACTACAACAACAGCAACAACAATAAAAGGCTACTAAAAAACTAATTCCAAGAACTACACAGTTTATAATAACATTAAATGTTTTAAACATCAAATTAAATTAAATATTTATAATGTCGGAATAGCAAAACAAAATAAATATTAAAATTTCCAAACAAGAGTCTTTTATACAAAATAAGATAAATGATCAATTTAAAATTGTGTGATGTTCCTCTAACAATATAATATACAAATAATATGATATCTAGAAGCAAGCTAATAGCAACTACTATTTGAATGTTCCATAATAAAAATGTATAATTTTTACCCCATAATTCATAAAGTTACAAAGTTCTTGAAATGTAGACAGATCTAAACATTTTACTTCATTCACAAATTTCCTTATTCATTTCACTATACTCAAAAGATATTCATATAAGCAGAGAAATACTCAGTACACATTTGTCTAAACTTTGCCATTATAGCATATATAACATTTTTGTTAAAAAAAACTTTGTGTGTAGTTCATAATAGATTAACTTTTCTCTGGGCGGCCGCCCAACACATCTTTTTTTTAAAATTATAATGTAATATGTTTATAATAAAATTAAACATTTTTTAATAGAAAGTATATATACAATTAAGATACACAAAAATCAAGAAATCTTTTGCACACTAACTATTCAACAGGCTCCAATAAGTTTATTTAAAAGTTAGTTAAACCTTTTTTTTCTAAAATATAAACCATACTTTTAATATCTTGAATGTGGAAAAGGCAATTGGAGCTTATTAAGATAAAAAATCAGATTGGCAAATACTGTTCAATTCAAAATTCTAGCAAAGAACAAAAGTATTTGATAATAAAAAATTAGAGCTATTACCTGTGATGCAAGTGTAAAATTAGGAGGACCAGGTGAAATATTTTTCTTTTTTCCACCAGTGTTAGCTCCCCCACTATTGGCTGCAGATGATTTTCGCTTACGCCTTTTGCTAGGAGGACGCTGAGTTTCTAAAATCCAAAATAATGAAATTGTATTAATTTTAGTAGCAGTTAAGTTTTGAATAATTAAAAACCTTTCTCAGTTTTTTTACTAACATCTTTTTCAACTATTAAGCTACAACAATCACCTATATTTCAAATAATTGCACTACTACAAATACAATGTATTTGCTTTCTGCAGCAGTGAAGTTAAAACTACAAAAACTAATGTTAAAAATATTATTCAAAAACACTAAAATTAATACATATGAGTAAAAAACTACCAAATATAATTTTTAAAATGTG
>BMAV01024643.1:270022-302820 GCA_019973955.1 Trichonephila inaurata madagascariensis | reverse complement strand
GATTGACTACTTCAGATGACTTTGATCCTTTATTAATGCTGCACTCTAAAGCAATGGAAGGGCTATTGTTGACAGACTTAGTACCTCAGTCAACACCTGAGTTTTTGCATTCTAATCTACAAACTTCTACAGGAGGCACAATTGACCGCTTCAGAAAAACCGATTTCATTCCTGGAGAAGAAATATGGTAAACTCTACTAGGATTGCAAATGGCAAAATCTATAATGTGCAACCTGGCAGTTTACGTTCAATGCTAGTACAGAGGAATGAAAGATCAAAATAAAAATTTGATGCTTATACGTCATCTTCACATAAATTGTTCACACTGTTTGCTGATAGTGAAACATGTTCCTACAAAATGTTATAGCTTTGGAGTAAATTTTAAACTGCAATTTTAGTATCATCTTTTTTGGAGTAAATTACTTTAAAAACAGAATTTTTAAAATTGTCTTCTTTCTAACACTTAATGTACTTGAAAGACTTTTTTAAGAGTCAAATTTCATTTTAAAGAAATAAAAACTATACACAGCAATTAAATAGCATCTGAATAAAACAATTTTTCACCTTTACTAGGTGATTGTTTTATTTTAGATTTATATTTTGTTCAAATGACAGTGTGAAATGAATATATACCACAATTATTTTATAAGCACCAGAAATTATGAGTGACACCAATTTCAGCTGAAGTATTTCCATACTGTACAAATAGTGGCACACAAACCATTTCTTATCAACTCAAATACATAAATTAACTGACAAAAATTATATTAAAAATGAAGATACTATTTATTTTACAGTACAAGTATTAATGTTTGAAATTGAAAGCTAAATACTTTAATATAACAATTTTAAAAGGAAAGAGAAAAGAAATCAAGCAAAGTTACTTGTAAAAATTAAAAAAGCAAAAGAAGCTAAATTATAAATGAAAAAAAAAAACTTTTTAAAAAATAAAACAGAAAAAGAATTTCTTACCTCCATATGAAGGGACATCTAAAGAGAAGTAAAAACATTTAGTAACTGTGAATATATATTAAAAACATATAACAATTGTACCGTAAATTAAAAAGTTATACATTTGCATAAAGAAATTACCTGCATAGCAATGAGACTGCGAGAGACTAATTCACGATGTTGCCGTGTGGCAAAATGCCAAGATTTGATCCTCATAAGATCATCAAACGTAAACTCCAAAATTAATCTCCCTTCTGTACAGACCTATTTTCAAAATAAAATAACAATTAAGATCATAAATGAAAATGATTATTATCAATAAACAAAATACAGAGGGAAAATTTAAATAAACGAAATTAGCATTTCAGAATTTAATATATTTACCGACCCATTAAATCATTCTAAAATGAAACCATAATACAGATGTAATTTAATAATTTTCTATCAAAAAAAGGAAAGAAAAATGAATGTTCATAATTATTTGTAATAAAACCATCATATAAATTATACATTTGTAAGAATATCAATTTTTTTTAGCTATGATACCTAGCTCACACTTAAGCAAATGTTTATTTCCCTTGCTTTAAAATGAAAAATAAGCAAAGATCAAAATCAATATCGCCCCTTCTGTTATACCAAGTTAGCCTGCTTAATTAATTTTTTTAGTTGATATAATTATGTGAAATTTAATTGATATGCGAAAGATCCATGAGTGATACCTTTAAAAACAAAAAGTACATTTTTTTTCATTAATTTAAATTCATAACAAATTATCTTTTACAAACTAATGAAAATAAAACATCTCGCAACAGAACTGCACAGATATTACAAGTGAATGATGACTGGTCTGACAAAATTAAAAATAAATGATTTTGAATAAAACATAGTAGTTTAGTGAATAAAAACCCAGGAAATATGTTCTTCGTCTTAGTTTCTCAGAACATAAATATCCACAAGTTTACCTTGGAAACTTATAGGACTTATTTCAAACTAGTAAAGAAAAGTTATAACTTTTTAATGCATGGTTTTTTAAAGATCAAAATAATTATAGTTGAACAGAATATAAAAGCAATTACACTTTAGATAGTAGAAGAATTTGTTTCTAGCAGAAATGAAAGATTTAGAATGTTTTTTTATACATTTACACATATTTTTAATAAAGAGAACTAATCCAAAAGCAAGGACAAAAAACGAAAAAGGTTTGCAATGACAGAATTTATCACAAAAATTATCAAATTAACAAGTTTTATTTCTTTCTATATGCTAAGATCTAAACATAACACATTATTCTAGAATAAAAAAAAAATATGAATAAATAAAATAAAATTAAAAAAAAATGTTCCAATATTCATTTTTGACCTTGCTATCCCATAGAAAAAGTATGCTTTTAATTTCCCACTCACTTCAACTTGAATCATTCTATTTTTTTCTGAGCAAAATATTTTGCACATTTGTCTCCAATACATATCATGTTATACTAAGAGACAGATTTCTTCATGAACTAACTGCTTAAATAGTCAGGGATATTAAAATTTACACAAAGTTCAAACGGAAAGATGAACTAAGCGGACAAAAACGCATTGGTAAAAATGTATTCAAGTAAATGGTGTATATTTTAACTTTAAAAAAACTTATTCTAATTTAGAAATCAAATATTTTTTTTATTTTTTTAAATCCAACATTTAATATTAAACAGCCTAATATGATGCTACTTAACTTTACCAGTTGATAAAAAAAATTTCATATTTATCCAATATTTCCAAATTTTAAGAAGTAAAAAAGAACATCAATGTTGTAAGACATATGGACTATAACATTGATATTCCTTTAAATACAATCTTTTCTATCTCAAAGTGTGTTTGTTCTAAGCTTGGAAGACTATTCCTAGACATTAAACAGTAACATCTTTCACAAATAAAATCATATACAAAAATTTGAGAAAAAATATGAAATATTAAGTTACCTAATTTACATATATTAATTTCAATCTCACGTGAGTGCCAAAAATACAAAGTTAGAATAATTAAAGAGCATCAACTAATAATGTTAAATTTTCATTAAAAACATTTAAATATCCAAAAACTTTATGGATAACAGTACAATTACATATAACGGAAAAGAAAAGACGGCAAAATAAATCTTTTATTGGAACAAAATAGATGGGCAAAATGAAAAATTTAACAGGGAACAAACTTAATAACTATAGAAATTACAACATACCACAACTGCATTATCCTTTACTATTTGGTCTTTCATAGGATCATTGGGATACTGGCCACCAAGTCCCTGTTAATGCAGTTTGATCAATCTTAGAATTTTTAAACATATCAGGTATTAAAAACAAACACTACAAAAACATCTCATAAATAATAAATTCAAACTGATTATTAATTCAGTACCTAGAAAGCATGTGAAAATCTGCAAATTAAAATGTTTGAAACATGCACATCTATTTTCAAATTATTTAAAAGTACAGTTTTGATAATGCTCAGCACTGATTTCAATGTATATGAAACAGATATTGTAATTACATTTTTCTCAAAAATATTTCAGCAAAATAAATTGACACTCTACAGCTGAATGGGTTTGATTTCTTTTACTGAAGTAACAGTCTAAAGCAAAACGAGGACTATTAGAAATGAATGTCATGATTTAGAACCTCAGCCAAGTGATGAGGACAATACTCGAGCTGCCTCTCCACTATCAAAACTTTCCCACCATGCCAAATTATTAGTTAACTTCTTTACATATTAAATTATTAACAGTTAAACATTGTAACTCTGTGAATAAATGCATACACATAATAATAAACACATACATTATTATTTTATTTTATAATTAGCATTATTTAATATATAATTTTTAATCCAATTTTTTATAATGCATGCATACATACATACACACATATATATATAAAGGCGTGGCCAGTGGAAAGGATTTCTTAATAAGATTATTATTTATGATGGTTATGTTTTATATTTGATGACATTGATGAGGCAGTCCTTTGAAATGGTAAATCTGGTTTATTTAACATATAGTGTTCCAACATAACAAGAAGCCCACAGGAAGACACAAAACAGAAACACTAGTTGCAGCAGATTAATACATCATGAAGACAAAGAGAAAAAGGCAGAATTTCCAGAAACCTCAGTTTGTATACTGAGCGGGAAATGAAAGTTCAGATCACATGATATGTGTGATGGATATAGATGTAGTTAAAAAAAATTCCCATTAGGTGGGTAGCTAGTAATTTACGTGTGTGCCCTTATGGCCAGGAGCATTACAAGTTATCAAGATTAAATTACTGGGAATTATTATACATATACTATTAATTTAATTATTTTATAACTGTATAAAATATTTAATACACACTTTTTAAATAGATTTGATAGTTAAAGTAATGGGGGAGAGTTGATCGTGCGACTCGTACCCTATCCGACCACGTGTTATGCAGGTATGTAACCAACTGTGATGCTACATCTCTGGATGTAATTGAAAATTAGTTGTATAAAAGCTAAGCATGAATTTCGGAGGCTATTTTATCGAACTTGACTGCCTATTTGGCGATATTACATTGTTTAATTGAGGGTTAAACACTCTAAAGTACAAGAAAATCTCATCCCCAAATAAATTTCTTTAGTCATGCCCTCCCCTTGTTAATCATAAAAAGTAATTATATGCACCTTTCTAAATCACGGATTAAATTTCACTTTATATAAGGCTTTCAAAACGTACTCTGTGACCCTTCACAATATATCACAAACTTAAATTCAATTTAAAATAAAATGTATTAACATTCTACTTTTCAGTTTAGTAAAAGAAAGAAAAAAATAATAAAATTGTGTTTCAGATTATTATGTATTAAATTCAGTTTTCTCTAACTCAGAGGTTCCCTAACACTTTTGCCTCAGAGAGAGAGAGACCCCCTTACCATGTTTTTCGGTTGCGGGTAAACCCCTATCTAACATTGAGCTTTTAAAAATTTATCAACTTAAATGTCTTTTTGACACCTGGTACAAAACTACTTACTTCAAAAGATTTAAATTTCTAGCTGTAGTGAGGTTTTGTGTTTAAAGCTTAAGAAACAAATGTTAATTAATTAACATAAAAGTTAATACATATATAAAAATAACTGTTACTTAAAACAATTGACAAACAAACAAATGCTTTTAATGGGATGGATGAATCTGATTCTTCAAAAGCAAATTTTTAACACTTGGCATCAATCTTGTCAGGTTTAACCCTAAATGTCCTCAATTATTAGTGTTGCCTTTTTTTATTATTATTATTGTTTTGGAGACTGGCAACCACACTGAAACTCCTTCTGACTAGGAAAACCAATTAAAAACTTTCTCAAGATATTCCATAATTCTGGATAAATAACAGGTATATCCTTTTAAAGCCAAAATTGCTGTCATCCATTTCTAAATTTTACTTTAATATCTCCATTAGTGCCTTTTCTGATCAATTCCTCTTTTAATCTGACATTTGTGTTTTTTTCATTGTGATCATGTGAATGAATTCATTGCCCACTCTAGTGTTACCACAGTTTTATCTGTAAGGAATTGAGAAACTAGGAAAATTCACGACTTCAATTACTCATACAGCTTAATTCTGGCAAAAAACAGTGAAATTATGGTTTTTGTTTTAATAAAATTTATGCTGCTGCCATGTATAACTTCAAATTAACTTCATTAAATTTAGTAAATAAATCTGTTAAATCTGATTTCCACTTGATTCAATTTTTTTTTAAATTAGTCACGATCTGATTTAATGTGAGCCACTATCACATAGACCCCTATTTACACCTCGTGAAACTCTAAATTAATTTTTTTTTGTGACGTGGACCCCTTGCTGGTCGTCATAGACCCCGGGGGTCGATATAGACCAATTTGGGAATCACTGCTCTAACCCATCAAATACTGTAAAATCGTACGAAATACACTTTTCTAATAAGGTACATTCCAATTTTGAAGTCTTATCTAAATATTCTCCACAAAAATGAAAATGAACTTAATTTTTGTTAATTTCAAATGTGACTACTTGTCTCACACACTACTCGTATTCTCATTAGTTTTTCTTTCAAGGTATATAGATTTTCTTCATTTATCTCAAAATGTAGACATTCTCAATAAAATAAATTTCAATTAAAATTGTTTTAAGATTTGATTTTACAAGTTTCACTTAAAAAGAATATTCATACAAATTTCAAAGAGAGCCTTTTTTAAGATTTGAATGATATACCTGCCAACTTTTAAAGATGGATTGTGTACAAAAAATACATGGAACAGACACATTTCAAGCTGACTCGTAAAACAAAAAATAAATAATTTAATTTTTAAATATACATAAAAAGGATAATACAAAAATATTTTCAAAATAATGCAAATAAAACTTGACAGTAAAGATATTTTGATGAGAAAAGAACTCATAAGAAACTCTTTTGTATTGACTTGATTTAAAAACTCATACACATTAAGGTAAATTAAAAATTTTAAAAAACATAAAATAGAATACAAGAAAGTAATGACTTAACAGTAAAGATGCTTTTAGAAAAAAAGTGAAATTATTCAACTTTTAGATAATATTTATAAAAAAATGACACATAAGTTAATGATCAAGTTAGAAGAAGTTGACTTCAAGACCAACTAAGCACAATAGCAATTAATTACATAAATGCTTTAAAATGTGTGAGTTTGACTTTTTTTTACTGTACAAACTTTGAAAGCTTTATAAATACAATATAACTATGAGCATCTTATCAACTTTTAAAGATAAAGCCAGCTTTAGAAAAAGATGTTGCTTTATCAAATGACACAAGCAACCCAAACTCCCCCCACCCCTTTTAAATAAGCATCAACTCCCTTTTATCCTCTTTAATTACTGAAGAATTATCAGCCATAAATCAAACTAAATGTTTGAAAGGTACAGGACGTTTATTAATTTCACACAATGGAATCCACAATTAAATTTGGTATTATATAATTTAAAATTTCTATTATTACTGCCTAAAGCAAAAGAAAGTACTTTCATGCATTTAATTATGTATACAGCCTAGAAGCTAGTTCACTAAACAGAGCAGATGGTTTAGTCTTTGCACATCTGCAGTGCTTGGTAATATCTCTTAATTTCAAAACTTTTTCAAAAAAGGGGCTGGGTTGATTGGCTGCAATCAAACGGAACATTATATTCTATAAGAAAAGATGTAAACAGCACTTACACCCGATTCCATTTGAGTAGACACCCTTCTTGAACAAACAATCCAATTTTGAGCAATTGCTTTTTTTCTAATTTGCAACGAGCTCTGGAGTATTCATATGGGGGACGGGGAACATACTGGCCAATGTGACAAATGCACATATCAGTACAGTATGTGACTGAGTGTATATCACCTGTTCGAATGCGTTAATATAATAGAATCCAATTTCACCTTTATTAGACATCATGGTAACAATCACAAAAAAAAATGCTCAGCAATAAGAATAGGAAACAAACGCATGCAAAGGGCAAATAAGTTCTAGAAAGTTCCTGCAGAGACAGAAAAGAAAAATGCTTTGGTTTATGAAATTGGGGGTATGAATGAGTACAGAACCATTACTAATGAAATACAATACACAAAAGAGAAGATGAACCTCACAATTTTTTTAATAACTAAATAAGAACAAGTTCTATGGTTTTTCGGCCGATGTGAATACAAAGGGTGAAAAAACAGTCAGTAGACAACATAAATTGCAAGAAAATACGTAAATTAACGATCAAGACATACAGAGACACATTTTTAATGCAAAGCATAAAAGTTGGCAGATATGAAACAGTAAGAGTTCCCAGAGATTAATTTGTCATTAAAAAGTTGTATTCTAAGGTATTTAACTTACAACAGATCTTTTTAATATGCATTAACCCTTTAAAATTTTAAAGATTTAAAAAGCAAAATTATAAAAAAAATTATGGGAGCGAAACAGAATTATTGCTGAAGAGGTATAAAGGCAAGGAGGAGTACTAATGAAATTTTAAGAAAAGTAATTCAAGTGGCAAAGAAATTTATCTTTATTTAAATATTAACCTAATATTAAAATAGGCTTTTTACTTGTTTGTTAGCCTTAACTTAAATGTAGAGCAGCAAACTATGAAAACAGGTACAAAACATGAAAACCGAAACATGGATTTTTTTTTTTAAATCAAACTAACAGATATTTAAGAATCCACAAAAAATGCTCATTATATAGGACCAGATAAAAGTAATCAAAATTCAGCTAATACCAAATTTATGCTGCACATTAAGTTATTGTACCTCTGAAGTAAATTTTGAAAACTTAGTAAAATTTTTAAACATTATAAACAAACCAGGAAAAAAAATTGAAAATTTTCCTGAATGAGCTAGTCCAGAAAAGTTTCCTTTACATGAGGCAATTAAAAAAAGCAAATGTAAATAATGCATAACATTAAAGGATTTAATTTCTGTCATTAACATCAGAGGACATAAATTTCATCAAAAAGATAATTTTACAAAGTTTTTAAACACCTATATTACAATGCAATTTGATCAATTTTAATGTTATTTTCTAACTAAAAATTTTAAGACCCTCAATTTTAAGTTTCTACACAATTTGTTATAAAGCAGATTATAACAGACTTAACAAAATCATAAATATACGAGTTTCACTGAAACTATTTCTATGTGTTAAAAAAATTTCACAATATAAAATTTCCCAAGTAAACATAACTTGGAAAAATAAACATTTGAGAATTCACATTTTGAAAACTTTCTAAAAAACAGCTTTTCACAACAAATGCATAAATACTTAAAAGTAAAAATCATTTTGGCTACATATATAAAAAATATTTTTAATATTATTGATACTTATTTCAAATATTTATTCATGATAAATCAATCTACTTTGATTAAAAGCAATTTTTTTAAAAAAATTTAATTAATTTCTCATTATCTCCACTATTTCCATTATTTTTTTTTAAATTTGATGTAATAAAAATATGTGGTTGAAAACAGTTCATACAAATTTCAAAATATCAGAAATTACATTAATAGAGAAAATATATTACTATACCCCCCACCCCCAATAAATTTTAATATTAGTTTACCTAGAAAGTTAATTTAGCTAGCAATTATAGCATCTCTTCATTTAAAACTCTTCCAGACAAAATATCACAAATGGCACATGCTTCCTGTAATGTTTCTTTTGATACAAGGTTTATTTTTAAAATATCCAACTAAATAATTAACTGTAACAGCTATTTCAATGCTTACAAAATGTGTTGCCCTTCTATTTGACGCATACTTGAGAAAATTATTATATTTAACAATTAAGATATATTTTTATTTTGTATATTGTTTTTAAGCTCCTTTCTTTAATTTCACATTTTCCTGAAAAATATAAGTTCGTTACCGAAACAATATTTCACTAGAAACAGTATTTAAATGTCTATAAAGAAACTCGTTAATTAAAAATATTCAGAAAAAAGATATAAGTGCCTGCCAAAATGTAAAAATACTACTTATTTTCTGCAAAAACTACATGAATAATGAAAACATTCATTAATTTTAAAAGCAGATTAAATCAGTTGTACATTTCAGGAAACAACAAATAATTTCCCAATTTATAGTATTGAATATTTTTAATATTTTACTAACACAACAATCTTATAACATTGCTAATTTAAAAGTTGAACTAAAAATAACTGCAAGAGGGAAACAGTAATATAATTTTACAAACTGCTGTTGTAAGTAAGCTTAAAAAAATACATCAAATTTTATTATATGTATCAAAATATGTATAGAATGAACATAAGAGTTTACATAACAAAACAAACCCTTACCTTAAACAGAATTTACAATAATTAATAAGAGCAGTGAAAAAATTATGAATACCCTGGTCACTGAATTTCAATTGCCACTACACCATTTCAACCATATAAAAGTATATAATTTGTATGACAAATATCCGACACTATATTAAATATTGAATTAAAATGGTGAGAATTTCTGAAATGTTCAACAGACAGGGAAAAAATTCCATGCTATTATCTTTATAAATGAAGAAGTTATTAAATGTTTGGTTTAAATTTTGAGTTTTTTAAAAATTTGTAAAAAAAAGTTTTTGGCATTTTATTTTTCAAATCACCGATTTTAAAAGATCAAAGTTTGAACTTTTTAAAAATAATTTTCATTTAAATGCATCAATGTTGATTCACTTTAGAAAAATTCATAAAATATGCTAAGTATCGTTTTGTAAAAAAAAAATACTGTATCGCGGTGAAATAAATGATCTTTCCAATTAAAAATTTGCATATGTGTTTAAAATCAAAGCAGATTCATTTTTTTTTTTTGAAGTAAAAAGTTAAATCTATGATTTCAAGTAAGAAATTTTTAAAATTATAAAATGTTGATTTAAAATTGCGAGCATACATAACGATTTAAAAATTTTGATTAATTACTTACAGAAAATAAAACTGCTTTACTTAAAAAAATATTAATTTAAAGCAATAATTTAAATGTATTGCAAATTAACTCGTTTAAAATAATGATAACAGAGTAAAAGCGATTAAGTTTTTCACAAATATTACAGAAATTGCTTTATAAACGGCTGTTTAAAATGAATTTTTTGAATTAGGTCATGTACAGAAAATGAAACAAAAATAATATTTTCCACTCGCATTTTTTTTACTCAGCAAATTTGGTGATTTTCATTATTTATAGGCACCTTCTTTTCTAGTGTAACCCATGAGTAGACGTGAAATGCACAATGGAACAGACAGTAATTTGGAGCCTAACTGGTTTCTGATGCCAAATCATTGGCTTGCTGTAAATTTACATTTTTTATTAAAGTTTTTATATTTTTGGAGGCTTAATTTTCAAGTTAAAGCTTACAAACTTCACACATCGATTGCAAACAATGGTAATTTTTAAACAACAAACATGTGAGAAATACTGTGTTATTAGATCCTCGTAAAAAGAGTAATAGACAAAAAACACAATTTTTTTTCCTTTTAAATCTGTAATTTTTTAGCAATTTTTTCCAATTCTTGTACAAATTACAGATAATATTGTTCTGCTAATGGAAAAAAAGTTGTTACTTTTTTAAATGATGAAGTTACTAAATGTTTAGTTAAAGTTTTGAGTATTTTTTTGAAAAATCTAAAAAAAAAAAGTTTTCGGCATTTTATTTTTTAAATGACCTGTTCTAAAAGAGAAAAGCATGAACCTTTTTAGTGAATAATTTGATTTATTAATATGAAAAGAAATTCATATGAAACAATATAAGACATTTTTATAAAAATGGATCAATTTTGAGTAATTTTTAAAAAATTCGTAAAAAATACAAATATTACTGTTTTGTAAAAAATAATTATACTGTATCGTGGCGAAATAAATGATTTTCAGACTCTGCAATTACTTTTTTGTCTGAGTTTCATTGAAAATTAGATCACTTTTTTAAAAACGTCAAAACTGCAAAAAAAATATTCCCCTCATCGTTCTTTTCTCATTCTGGTCGCCTTGTATTAGCGGAAGAAACAACACACAGGAATAAAATTACGTGTTTTAAGGTTTCTAACTAATATCTTTTCAACTAATTTCAATATTGGGATATAAATGGTCAAAACGGCTTCTTCGGATCATTCCCGATCTTTTGATACCTTCGGTGAGTTTCTGCGTGGTGCGGTTCGTGAGAAAAAAGACACAGATAGATACGTTTGTTTACCTTCGAATTTCAATAGTGTAGATTTTCTCATTGTTACAAGGATTTCCGAGTTAACAGTCAGGTAAGAGAATTACTAATATTACCTAACTAGGAAATTGTATATGTAGATACAAATTTAATTGCTCCACAGTAAAAACAATTTATACCAGAAGTGTTTAATCCTAGTTACAATTAAAAATTAAAGAATATCAATTGCCATAAATTGTTACTCAAAGTGTTTGGATGTTATTCCACAACACAACTACACACAGAAATATAAAAATTCTACATTATATACTACAAAAGTGACAAAAAGAACAGTAAAACTTTAAAACGTTCAACTCCCCTGGAAGACAAATAAATATTTGCTAAAAAATTACTAAAAAGTACCACAGCTTTTTCATATTCTGAATTTAATTTATTATGCCTTTGTTAATTTCCAAAGAAACTCATATTTTTACAATAGCAATGTAATTTTAAATAATCATCAATCTTTAATTAAAACATAATGCTGCTACATTTACTTTAGTTTCACAACTTGAAACTAAGCAAGAATTTAACAATGAAATCAACTGCTTCAAATATTTTTTTAAAACAAATTTTACACCATTTCCAGCCCATAATAACTCTTGAAGAATGATTTTAACCTTTATTAGTAAAATATGCTAATAAAACTAAAAAAAAAAATCAACAAATACAAGGGGTGTTTGCCAAATTAACACATACTTTAAAGTAATTCTAAATAAAAAAAATTATAAAAATAAATGAATGAATGCATCTCTATATTCAATAAAACAGAGCTTCATTACAAAGTGATGCAAGAAAAAAAAATATAACTATATGAATCTGCATGTAAATTTTATATTTCTATTCAATTACATATAAATTATACTAAATGGAAAATTTTTAAATATACATTTGTAAGTAATGCACTTAATTATATAAACTATATAAGAATTTGGTTTCAGACACACTATTAACATTGTACTAAATAAACTACATCAGATACTAGTAAGTATTATAAACATCAAGAACTGATTCCTTATTCAAGATGTAGAAAATAAAGAAACCATGCTTTCTTCATTACTCTATGATAATACAATAATTCTCTATTAAAATTTATACATGAAAAATCTTCAGTAATACAGTTTCACTCAATAAGGTCTACATTACACAGCATGTTTCAATGGAAGTAATCTATACAGGAACTATATATAAACAAGATTTTATAACAAATATTTTTTTACCCAGGAGGGTTTTTTTCAAAAAATATAAGGAAGCTTTACTCACTTTATTGTACATAGATTTTCCATGATATGTTACCATTGTACACTGATCACAATCTAATGTAATGCTTGTGTTGTGGAAAGATTCTTTAGGATGTTTCAGATTAAATGACAAATCAGAAACTCCTCCTTCAAATATACTGCGAAAGTAACGAGGAATCAAAGTTCTTCCAATTGCTGTAAATAAATTAATTACAATTAACATTTTAAAATATTTTACCATACACGTGTTAATTTATATAGTCATTCACCAAAAAAACTTAAGATAATCTTATGCTACAAAAATATTATTTTTATTCCTTGCTACATTTACAACACAAGAAATTAACATTAGGAGCCAATCAAAATGATTGACTGAAGGTTTTTGCATAATATGTCCTACATGCAACAATCATATCACTACTAACATTTAACACCTTTTGACACCCAATTTTGCATTAAAGCTATCTCATGTCACCTGCTATTATTCCGTAATTGAATGTAAATGAACTTCTATTGTCTTATCAATCTCTCAGAAATTTGATTAATACAAAATGAAATAAGATGAAACTTTAGAATATATCATTCATATAACTTTGTGAAAGTTTTTTTAAATATTATATAGCAATCACCTATGTATGCTGGTGTACAAAGTTCTTTGCATATATATCTTTTGTCCTGGGTTTCATAAATTCAAATTGATAATGGAAGTCAAGGTTAATCTACAATATATAAGTATGAAAACACAAGTTAACTCGTGACCGTCAACAATGTGTTAAAACATAGGAAATTTTTTTTTAAGCATTAATTTCTCATATCTTTTCTTTTACAAGAAATATTTCAGTTGGTAAGACTAGCATATGTCTTAACAACTAAGACTGGTCAATTAAACTAAAGAAAAAAAATAGGTTTACTCTTACACAACAATACAATTAGTTAAAAAAAAAATACTTGTACAATAGATTAGAGAGCAAAGTATTACGGCTGAATGTTCTGTTTTGAACAGTGCAACTCAGTAACACCAGGAAAAAGCAATTAAAAATTATTAAGTGTTTCAAATAAGCATTGATTTGAATAAAAGTAAATCTGCAATACTTTTGCACTGTGTTAGGTATATTATAAGCAAAATTATCATAACTTTAAAATGTCAAGGCATTAAAAATAGTTTAAGTTAATAAAAAATATAAATAAATTATACAGATTTAAAACATTATGATGCTGACAAAGAAATACTTTTTGAAACTGAAATTTGTTTTCACACAGTTAAATGGTTTCCCTAAAGAAAACAAACATGTTTTACAAGTTTTAATATAATTGCAAAAATTTATTTCAATGTATTTTTCCCCCTCTTTTATTGTGTGTCCAAAACATTTTTTTTTTTTTACTTGTATGCAAATCAAAAGCTTCTTGGATAATTTTTATCAAATTTCACTTTATTAAATATGTAATACAAAACTACTTATTTTCATTTTCAAATCTTAAATATCTACGAATTTAAAAAATTTTCAACAATTTTTTTGTTTAATTTACAAAAATTTACATGTACTTTTATTAACAAACTACACTCAGATGTTAATAAGTAAGTGTAATATTAATTAGAGAATATTTTTGTCCACAAGGAAAAGTTCATTTCACTTTTATTAATATTTTAGAGAAGTACTTATACACAACACATGCCATTGCTTTTTAAAATCAAACGAGCTTTTTTAGATCAAATAATCAAAATATAACATTCTAGTTTTACTTTAAAATCCTTTACTTTTATTGACCATTAGATAAAATAATCACTTTCTGTGATTCTAGAATATATTTGGATAATTTCATAAAATACACTGAGAAAAATCAAAGAATTATATCTGTAATTTTACCTAAAATTCAATGCTGTTCATCAAAATGATAAAATTACCAACATCTTTGTGATTAACACTGTAGCACTGATCAGCATTGCATACAAAACAAGCAGTGCTAATATAGATCTGTGCTTTGATTATTTAAATGCATATAGAGCATAACACAGAGTTGGTTATTAAAGCTTGTTATTCGAAGAAAATGTTTTGCATATGAAAACGTGCTATAATTGTATAAATCAATAATAAATTGTATAAGTAATAATCATTCTATAATTGTACAAATACTCAAATGTTCATATATTATTTGATTACACATACTTATTTTACTAATGGTTGTTTTAAATGATATAGAGGGGTATACAAAAATAACTGAACTTTAGTTCTAAAATGTTAATATATTAAATTTTTTACAAAGTTCTTTTAGTTTTCTTTAAAGTACTCAAGCTTAGAAATGATGCACTTCGTCCAGTCTTCTTTTCCACTGCAGGAAACACCTTTGGAACTTTTCTACTTGGCTATCATCCAGTGTCGCAAAGTTGATTTTACGGCCTCTATATCATCCAAACGCTCCCCTTTTTAATTTTATTTCGTTTTTGGAAATATAAAAAAAATCACTGGGCTAGGTCTGATAAATACAGAGGGTGAGAAATCATAGTCCATCCCTGAGGGACTAAACAGCGGTTCAAAGACAACGCCGTGTGTGTGGGGGCGAGAAACACTTAGCTGCAACTCATCTCATTTGTAAATTCTCAGTCAAAATCCGTTCACCCTTTCCTATTCTGCTAATTCGTCAATCAAGAAACAATGATCTTCGTTGATTTTTTTGGTGGATTTTTTCAATGTTTTCGTCGTTTTGAGGTGATGAAAGACGCATGAAACAAAGAAGAGATTCATAACACTCCTCTCAACACATTTAAAGCTTACAAACCACTCAAAAGCTTGTGTACGACTCACAACACCTTCTTGAATGCCTGTTGAAGCATTTGGTAAGCTAACACTGCCGACTTTTCAACGAAAGAAGCCAAATTTCAAAAATTCTTATTTAAATTTTCCATTAATGATTTTGCGGCTTCAAACTGGAAATAGTAGAGAGCAACATTATGATCAAACGTTCACCTCCAACGCAGTGCACCTTGGACGATTGGGAAAGTCTCCAGTAGAACCACCTAGCGGGAGAGTTTTCTTGCCTAGAAACGGCAGTGCGCTTTGAATCCGGTTATTTTTGGGTCCCCCTTTGTATTTTCTTTAAATTCTATTTGTTAACTGAATTATCATTTGATTGTACATATTAACAGTTTAAACATTACTTTATTTTATTTACTTTATTTTTTATTTGATACTTTTAACTTATAGTCAATGAATTTAAAACACAACAGCATTCCTACTTAAAAAAAATTTTTTTGTTTAAATCGTAATTTTAAAAAATTTCAGAGATTAAACATTCAATTTTAAAATGTATTTGAATAAAGTAAAAGGTATTTCGTACTGTATCTTTTTGGTCCATCTTCTAAACAAAATGTCAAAGTTAGAGTTGCGTCATCTTCAAAAAATTCTGTTGCAAAAGCATCCCACCAAAGGCTATCACTGTCCTAAAAAATAGATGTAAAAAAAGCAGTGTTCTTAAAATAAAATACTTTAAAATTATAATTTATCTGTTTTATATGAACAAGTAAATTGGTTAGGAACTTGTTTGTTTAAGTAACTTGAAATCAGTTTGATGTTAAAATTAGGAATGGTTACCCTAGCTGAAATATAACAAAAAAATAAATGAAAACTTGCGGATACACAATTTGCTTCCAATTTCGATTTGGAATTATTCTCCACAACAAAATTAAAACTTTTCATGTCAATAACACATTTTAAGAGGTGTAACAGTGAACACAAACTATGTTAACATTAGCCACTATCCACAAGTTTAAAAGATATTCTGCGAAAGAAACATAATATGTAAAATCAATAATATAAAAGGGATAAGCAGTTATATGTTTCCATGATATGATTATATAGCAATCCAAAGGGTTAATCTTTAAAAAAGGAAAATAATGTTTTCCCAAGGCAGGACCAATTATCATGAAAGATGAGACACATACATTTGATCAACTAGGATATAGGGCAACATAGAACTGCTTTTAGTAAACAACAACAAAAAAAAATCATTGAAGTTATCTATTTGGTTGAACAGAGAAAGTCAGAACAATGACCTTAAGCTTACAGCCTGATTATATTAATTTCTCATAACTCACCTGTTATGCATATGTAATGAATTTTAAGCTTTTAGGGGTGTATTTAAACCCTCAGTAAAAATACAAAACTAGAACAAGAGAAAATTTTCGTTTCGAAACAAAAAAGTGAATTAACTTTTCTAAAATCAAGGAAACAAATGGTAATATAGCATCTGCATTGTATTTTACAGAATTAGAAATAAAATGAGAAAAGTCATAAGATGCAAGGCATATAACATGGTAAGCCATTTGAAGGGTCACTAAAATTTCTGCTCAGTCAGTAGTGAAAGTAGACCTATACAAATTGCAAAATTTAAAATATACAAAGCATAACTATAAGAATATAAGATTATCACACAGGCTAGTTCAAATTTTTTTAAAAAGAATTTGCTTAATATATTAAATGTATTATCCCCCTATCCAGAAAATCTAGGCAAAAATGAATGCAAAAACTTTTACAAATATCCACATTTCCAGCATATTCATTCACTGATGTTATTTTTACCAGTTTAGTTATTAGAAAAGTAGGCAAATCCCCATTACTTCAGATACTTAGGGTTTTTCCAGAATTTATATTATGCACATAATTAAACAAACAA
Source organism: Trichonephila inaurata madagascariensis (assembly GCA_019973955.1). NCBI lineage: Eukaryota > Metazoa > Arthropoda > Arachnida > Araneae > Nephilidae > Trichonephila > Trichonephila inaurata. Next base: position 285,236 of record BMAV01024643.1, on the reverse strand, counting down.
AAAAAAATTAGACAGAAGTTATAATTATTAAACTAAGCTACTCCTAAAAAGAAATTTCTGTTCTTCTTTTGAAGTTGGGCTTTTGCAGTACATCAAAACAGGACATGATACAAGCACAACTAAATGAATAATAAATTTATCCTTTATATGCGAAAAAAAAATCCTCTCTTACTTATTTATATAAATTAAACACCAATTAAGAAATTAAAAATGTTTCTGTTGTTCAATAATTCTTGGGTCTCTTTTGAGGGGATAAAAAAATAACTTTTAAACAGCTTTCTGTTTAACCTAGATTTAATCCTTAAAATTTAGTCAGAAAAATATAAAACACGGAGAGATTACATTCTTTAAAATTCTTACTATAGCTCTAAGTCAAAAATTAAAGAAAATTACAATGTTAGTGCATATTTTCATGTAGAATTAATCATAACCAAGCAGCTGTGTAGAAATACAATGAAAGAAATGAAACCATCTGTTTCCAGCTTTACAAAAATGGAATTTTGTAATGACAACAGATAGATTACATATTAATGAAAAGATTGTTTTTTGCTAAAAAAAGATGGTTTCAGCACTTTAATGCACTTAAGCTTTAATAAAATAAGTACTTATCCAAATACTTTAAATGGTGATTGTTCCTGCATTAACTGAACATGCTAAAAATACAAGTAAAGCCTTTATTTCAATAATATACCTTCAAATTTCAGAATGAAATAAAAATAATGTTTTGATGGAAAAAGGGTTTTTTCCCCAGAAAATTGGATTAAATGTAATTCCATTTGGCTTTTGCCAACCTCTTTTACATTTATCTACTACTTGATGCAGCTAAGATGGATGTACCACTAAGGTGTACATCCATACTAAGGTTTCACTTACATTTTATTTTAAAAACTTACTCATATTAATGTTCAAAACAAGTCATGAGAAAAATAGAGAAATAAAAGGTAAACTTAAAAAATATATTTTGTGACTGAATAGCAAGAGAGAATTTTGTTTTGAAAAGATAAAACCAAACCAGTAAACAAACTAAATTTCAGAGGACGAGACAGTTCGATAGTATGCGATTCTAACAAATTTAAGATTGTAATTTCTCCCATCATTCAGAATTTTCTTCCATATAAGCTTTATCAAATACAGCATGAGCTAATTTAAATGGAATCAAGACTACACTCGTTTAGTCCAAATGTGCAATTCATACAGTCCTTTTACATAATATGTTAAAAAAAATTTACTACTCAAGCTTGCATACCAGTGTATTTAGTAGTTTATATGACAAGAGGTATTTTAACTTTTTTTATGCAACTGTTATTAAATATTGCTACAACTTACAGAAATCAATAGCAATTCAAATATAGAAAGAAAAATTTGAAACAATTTATCATTTACGGAAACAAAACATTAAAAAAAGCAGAGTCCATTCTGAGCAAGAATTTCTGCATAATTTTTTTCCCTCTTATTAGAAAAAAAAATCACTAGCAAGTTTGTATTTTTTCCAAAAATTTTGTATTGTTTTAAACATGCTTTTTAAAAAGAGCATGTCCTTTCACTCACCTTGTATGTTGTCTTTTCTTAAAACTAGAATGAACTCTGAAAAATTTGTTTCACTCAAAAATAGAAAAAAAATGCTACACAATTTATGCACTATAATTTATTTATTAATAGGAAATCAAATTAGCATTAAATCATTGATTTTAGATAATACTACTTTTCATAATTAAGATTCACAAAAATTTATTCATGAAAAATTTTGTTAAAATCAATATTGGAAATAGGCTAGTTTAGTATTCAAAGCTAATATTCAAAAAGATATAGGTAGCTAAGGAACAAAAAAATATTTCACTGAAGGAATATCATACTTTTTAAAAAATTATGCTGTGTATATACTCCATCGAGTAAATGGAGTTATAGTTTCAATACATACACAACAGTAATCATAAGACAATACTGGTTTATGTTTACATAAAATAATGCAACCCATTTTTACATCTTGATTTTAGTTTAAATGCAGTACAAAAACACTTTTTTTTTCAAGTCTTTGAACACATCATCCAATTATAGTTCATTTTAATTAATATAATCATTGACCAATAATACATCCAAAAGCTTACGCTTTGAAATATTTATTGTTTTTGTGTGTGTGATAGTATTATTAAAAAACATAAAATATATTAGAATATTATTTTAAATAATTCAAATTATTATATAAAGTTCCTCTTATAAAATATAACACAATTTTATCATAAAAGTGTTGTGTTATTTTTTAAACCCAAAATTATTCTTCTTAAAGTAGCTAAATAAAATTTGGGCATTTAAGTTCAAATTTCATAAATAGCACAAAAAATTTCAACAATAATCAAATTAGTATGACAGCTGTTGAATGATGATTAAAATGTCAAAAAAAAAAAAAAAAAAAAAGCATTGAATCTTTGTACAGAACAACATAAATACATATTTATTACGAATGTATTATATTGTTTAACTTTGAACACCACTCAGTAACCGGCAAGAACAACCATAATGACCTTCTGTTCCTTCCAATTTTACTCTTGAAAAAAAATGATGGCACACAATATAAATGAAAGGATTCACCCAAAATTAGAATGAAGCATAAAATCTTATTTAAAGCCAAAGTATAACTTTAGTAATACAATGATAGTAACAAACTTGAGAAGTTTAACTGTTCAAGTCAATCTATAAGAATATGGATTATATTTCAAGAAGCAAATGAATCTTTAAACAGGTGGGTAACTGAACTTATAAAAAAAATATAAATACTTTACTAACCCTTTTACACCTTTTTCCTCCAATTTCTTCAGATATTTAAAATACAATTTTATTCATGCAATAAACTTACCTGAGTAAAGACAAAATTCCTTACATTTACTCTTGATTAACAGCTCACAAACTCTAAAAAGCTATTCAACTTAAATGCATTGCTAGTCTTTATATATATAGTTGCAATTATTTTTCCCCAGACTTTGAAGAGAAAAATGTATTATTTCAATAATATTGCTTAGTTTATCATTATAGAGTTGCCATATGTCTTGTATACACGAGACTAATTTTATTTCACCAATCATTTCTATTATTTTTTATATTCTATTTCTTCTCCATTTTCACCCTAAACTGTGTGTCACACCAATTTTATTAGAATGATAACACCAAAAAAACTAATCTTTTAAACATTTATTCTAGCAATGAAAAAATTGGAAAATTCTAAAATCAAACGCCATCTTTTTTTAATAATACAATTAAATACATTGAGAAATGGTAAGTTGTTACAAAAATTTAATCGGCTTGACTAAATATCTCACAACCAGGTTTTTAAATGAGAAGAAAAAGAATGTACTATAGAACAAAAATGGAATTTTGTAATGACAACAGATAGATTACATATTAATGAAAAGATTGTTTTTTGCTAAAAAAAAGATGGTTTCAGCACTTTAATGCACTTAAGCTTTAATAAAATAAGTACTTATCCAAATACTTTAAATGGTGATTGTTCCTGCATTAACTGAACATGCTAAAAATACAAGTAAAGCCTTTATTTCAATAATATACCTTCAAATTTCAGAATGAAATAAAAATAATGTTTTGATGGAAAAAGGATTTTTTCCCCAGAAAATTGGATTAAATGTAATTACATTTGGCTTTTGCCAACCTCTTTTACATTTATCTACTACTTGATGCAGCTAAGATGGATGTACCACTAAGGTGTACATCCATACTAAGGTTTCACTTACATTTTATTTTAAAAACTTACTCATATTAATGTTCAAAACAAGTCATGAGAAAAATAGAGAAATAAAAGGTAAACTTAAAAAATATATTTTGTGACTGAATAGCAAGAGAGAATTTTGTTTTGAAAAGATAAAACCAAACCAGTAAACAAACTAAATTTCAGAGGACGAGACAGTTCGATAGTATGCGATTCTAACAAATTTAAGATTGTAATTTCTCCCATCATTCAGAATTTTCTTCCATATAAGCTTTATCAAATACAGCATGAGCTAATTTAAATGGAATCAAGACTACACTTGTTTAGTCCAAATGTGCAATTCATACAGTCCTTTTACATAATAAGTTACAAAAATTTACTACTCAAGCTTGCATACCAGTGTATTTAGTAGTTTATATGACAAGAGGTATTTTAACTTTTTTTATGCAACTGTTATTAAATATTGCTACAACTTACAGAAATCAATAGCAATTCAAATATAGAAAGAAAAATTTGAAACAATTTATCATTTACGGAAACAAAACATTAAAAAAAGCAGAGTCCATTCTGAGCAAGAATTTCTGCATAATTTTTTTCCCTCTTATTAGAAAAAAAAATCACTAGCAAGTTTGTATTTTTTCCAAAAATTTTGTATTGTTTTAAACATGCTTTTTAAAAAGAGCATGTCCTTTCACTCACCTTGTATGTTGTCTTTTCTTAAAACTAGAATGAACTCTGAAGAAAAATTTGTTTCACTCAAAAATAGAAAAAAAATGCTACACAATTTATGCACTATAATTTATTTATTAATAGGAAATCAAATTAGCATTAAATCATTGATTTTAGATAATACTACTTTTCATAATTAAGATTCACAAAAATTTATTCATGAAAAATTTTGTTAAAATCAATATTGGAAATAGGCTAGTTTAGTATTCAAAGCTAATATTCAAAAAGATATAGGTAGCTAAGGAACAAAAAAATATTTCACTGAAGGAATATCATACTTTTTAAAAAATTATGCTGTGTATACTCCATCGAGTAAATGGAGTTATAGTTTCAATACATACACAACAGTAATCATAAGACAATACTGGTTTATGTTTACATAAAATAATGCAACCCATTTTTACATCTTGATTTTAGTTTAAATGCAGTATAAAAACACTTTTTTTTTTCAAGTCTTTGAACACATCCAATTATAGTTCATTTTAATTAATATAATCATTGACCAATAATACATCCAAAAGCTTACGCTTTGAAATATTTATTGTTTTTGTGTGTGTGATAGTATTATTAAAAAACATAAAATATATTAGAATATTATTTTAAATAATTCAAATTATTATATAAAGTTCCTCTTATAAAATATAACACAATTTTATCATAAAAGTGTTGTGTTATTTTTTAAACCCAAAATTATTCTTCTTAAAGTAGCTAAATAAAATTTGGGCATTTAAGTTCAAATTTCATAAATAGCACAAAAAATTTCAACAATAATCAAATTAGTATGACAGCTGTTGAATGATGATTAAAATGTCAAAAAAAAAAAAAAAAAAAAGCATTGAATCTTTGTACAGAACAACATAAATACATATTTATTACGAATGTATTATATTGTTTAACTTTGAACACCACTCAGTAACCGGCAAGAACAACCATAATGACCTTCTGTTCCTTCCAATTTTACTCTTGAAAAAAAATGATGGCACACAATATAAATGAAAGGATTCACCCAAAATTAGAATGAAGCATAAAATCTTATTTAAAGCCAAAGTATAACTTTAGTAATACAATGATAGTAACAAACTTGAGAAGTTTAACTGTTCAAGTCAATCTATAAGAATATGGATTATATTTCAAGAAGCAAATGAATCTTTAAACAGGTGGGTAACTGAACTTATAAAAAAAATATAAATACTTTACTAACCCTTTTACACCTTTTTCCTCCAATTTCTTCAGATATTTAAAATACAATTTTATTCATGCAATAAACTTACCTGAGTAAAGACAAAATTCCTTACATTTACTCTTGATTAACAGCTCACAAACTCTAAAAAGCTATTCAACTTAAATGCATTGCTAGTCTTTATATATATAGTTGCAATTATTTTTCCCCAGACTTTGAAGAGAGAGAAAAATGTATTATTTCAATAATATTGCTTAGTTTATCATTATAAATAGAGTTGCCATATGTCTTGTATACACAAGACTAATTTTATTTCACCAATCATTTTTCTATTATTTTTTATATTCTATTTCTTCTCCATTTTCACCCTAAACTGTGTGTCACACCAATTTTATTAGAATGATAACACCAAAAAACTAATCTTTTAAACATTTATTCTAGCAATGAAAAAATTGGAAAATTCTAAAATCAAAAGCCATCTTTTTTTAATAATACAATTAAATACATTGAGAAATGGTAACAGTTGTTACAAAAATTTAATCGGCTTGACTAAATGTCTCACAACCAGGTTTTTAAATGAGAAGAAAAAGAATGTACTATAGAATATTTATAAAAAAAGAAATATTGATATTGGCAACACTGAGATTCTATTATTGTATACTGAAAAGATTTTATTCAGAGAGAAAAATAATACCAACCAAAACTAAGAAACAACTATCCAATTGAGTATGGAAAGTAAGTAATTTTGCAGATATAAAGTACATCACTCAGATATCATGTCTAATAAAGCTTTTGTAACATATATTTGTCATTTTAAGGGGACATGGTACGATTTACTCAAAATTTTTTAATTTAAGTATTTTCAAAAAATTTTTTAGTTTCCTTCTATGTGTGTATACTTTGTAAAACAGAATTTGTGCTCAAAATTTCATAAAAAGCTAGCCATTTAATTTTTTAAGGAAAAAAGATTTGTGAAATGATTTCAAAATGCTACTTCACCTACAGAAATTTACATACACCCATGAAATTTTATTTACAAGTATGTCAAACTATGTATAACAAAAGTTGGTATGGGTTTTGCAATAACGAGATTGGTATTTGTACAATACTTCTTTTTAGGAATGCTTATTGAAAATTCCTCAAAAAATATATCAATTCTGAGTTCAATTATTTTTAAAAAAATAAGTATTGCTTTGATTCAAAAATGCATACCAACTTTTGTTACATGTACTATTAGCAATAGGTAAAAAAAAATTCAAAACATTAGGCCCAATAGAAAAAAAAGTCTTAGCATTTTAAATGAAGACAAACTACAATTATTTTATCTTTCTGAGATAAGTTTAAAGTTTTGATTTGTGCCATAGGGATGTGAATAAAAACAAATGTAAAAGCTATCAGAATTCTGTGCATGTAAGTTTAGAGCTTTCAAATTTTGTGAGGTTATAGAAAAGTACATAAAAAATAAGTTAGGCTAAAAAAATTAGTTGATTTTTTGATCAATTTTTGTCAATTGAATTGTACTGTGTTCATTTAAGCCATAACAAAAATGCAAAGAGAACATTTTCCCTTATTGCAACTCAATGGTTAAATGAAAGAACAGGATGTCAACTGAGACAATTTTGATTTGCCATTATAATTTTAAAATTACATGTGTCCAAATTTTGATTATGAGAAAGAAAATGATATTAAAAAATTAAAATTCAACTTCAGAATATGACGGGGCTAAAACAGATTACCACTTTTCAATTCTCTAAATGTTAATTTTATTTTAAAGTGCTTAAAATTTAATATCACAATGAAAAACTTGAATTTATTTAGTACTAAAAAACTTACATCAAAATCTTGTAATTATGGCAACCCTAATCATAAATGAAGCTCCACTCAGTAATTAATAGTTAACATTCAACAATTCAGAAACAATTACAACTCTGATGGATGAAGAAATTTGATATAACAGGTATACAACATTACAGAAGCAGCTGTATTACTGGCTAACTTATAATTGCTAAGTATAGCTCAAAATTATCATCAACACACTGAAAGCTATTTGAATTTATATAATTCCAGTAAATAAGCAATTAACATAAAAAAAATGCATACTTACAAAACAAGATCAGTAGGAATTTTACTATTTCTTACAAAAACACATTTTTAATGCATAAATCAAATTTAAATTATAAATGGAAATAAATATTACAAGATTTTGCAATTCTTTTCTAAAACTAAAAGAATTTTACTATTTGTTTAAAAAAAAGAAAGTAGAAATAATATTGAAAATATAGACTGTAAAACTACTTAATCTTTTGTTTAAGCCACAAACATTTTTACTAGAACTACCTCTACTGGGAAGGGGTTTTAATAATTTAAAACCCTTTTCTAATAGAGGAGTTTGCACTTAGTTAAATTAGGAAGACAACACTAATAAGCTGAACAAGTTTATCATAATTTCTTTTTGAAATTAATCATTGATAATCATTAAACATTTAGATTGAAAATCAAAAGTTTCAATATTATACAAGAAATGTTTCAAAAGCTAGAAAATAACATTACAAATTTCATATAAGGTTCATGAGAAAGGTATGCAAAAGTAATAAAAAAAAGGGAATATCATTCAATAACGAAAAGAAAAAAAAACTAGCTTATAAAATAGTAAAAAAAAGAAAAATTAGCTTGTGTAATGTTTTTTATTATTATTGTTAACTTATAAAAGAAACGAGGTATCAGCAATGCAACCTAAAAAAATTACTAACACATGATAAACATAATGGTTCACACATAGGATGTGTTTTCTTTTATATTTACAAAACAGGCTGTACAGGTAAAACTACATAAAATATTTAGAATGCATACTAATGATGATTTTATTCTTAAAGCATAAAATATATATTTCTTTCCAAGGTAAAATTGTAAAAAAAAAAAAATCTACAACAAAATCCAATATCTAAAGTCTATTTTAATAGCATTTCAGTCAGGAGATGCAATTATACAACTCATTACATGTAAATAGCATACTTCTTTTACAATTTGAACACTTTTAGTTTCTTTTGTTTAAAAAAATATATTAAAATAATTATATAAGCTACATGTTTTTAATATTATATCTATACATTTTGATAATATTCAATTAAATGTAGTTATCCGAACAAAATACAAGTGATTTATTTATGCCATTCTACACACAAAATCAGCTACAATTGAAAAATCTACTATTCTCATAAATGTGTTGATCATAATGTATTATATCAAAACACTTATTAAAGTATTTATACAAATGCATAATAAGGGTTATACTGTTTAGATCTCGTAATGAATAGTAAGCAAATGCACACTACAGATACTTTTAAAAAATTAAAATTAAGATGTTTTAAAGCAAAAACAAATGGCAATTTTGAGCTGCTCTTAGAATTTATATTAGATGATAAATATATTATAAAAATTATTTAAGAAAATCATCTCCATTCAATAATTTAAAAGTATTAAAGAAAAACAATTTCTCTAGTTATAGCAAGGAAAAAGAAACTGATTGCAAATAAAGCATATTATCAACATTACTAAGGAAAGAAATGTCAAGATAAATATTTAAAGAAATTTTTTTTTACGATATTTGTTCATTCCAGACAATAACAAATCAATCTCAGTTTAAAGAGTTAAGTATGAGTATGAAATAAAAATACAAGAAAACAAGTATTCAATATGGTGCTTTAAGACATCCAAACAATATTTAAGATGCAAAATAAATACAATGTCATTAACGTAACTCAATTGCGACTTTGAACAAATAAAATTGCATGCATAAGGAAATTAAAACTTACATCTGTCCGTTGTTGTAAACGCTTGTTCATCTCATAAATTCGATAATCAGGCTGTCCAAAGTAAGGGGTTTGTCTCCTAAAATAGGATGAGAAAGGAGAGGAATAAAAAGGGTCCATAGCAGGGCCACCAGGAATTGGTTGGCTAAACATTTGCTTCATTTGACAATATTCATTCTCAATGCGATAAATAAGATAAACACAGACTCTTGATGAGCCTTTGATTAGTTACATTTCATCACATGGTAAAAATCGACAACGGAGATTAATCGATCATGCAACATGTTTGCGGCTCTGGTAAATATGTTGAATATTTATGCACGTTGCATGATCGTTCACTCAAGTAGAATGGATTATGACATACAAAATGTCCAGTAAAATTCTTGTTATAGATGTTATAACGGTCAAGTAAGCTTGTGCAGAAACAAAATATGTCACACAAAAAATTTAAAATGCATTTCAGAGACGCTGTCCAATTAACGTTAATAAAACCGTTAAAATGTTATGTAGAACCTCTTGCAATGAAATATTCATTCAACAGTTTGTAAATAGATGTGAGCTGTGTCGTCAAGTTTAATTTTAAAACATAAACAATTCTACATAAAGAAAATTCAACCAGCTGTGTTCGAGCACACGAAGTGAACACCAAAAAATCGATTGTTTCACCATCTTCAGCAGTACGAGTGCGCCCCCTACTTATATTGAATCTAAGAATTTATAAATGAAATAAAAATAAAATATAATATATAATATATTTTATTTCAAAATGTTAGAGATTTTTATGATACATATGTAAAATAATTTTCCCATGCCTATTAAAAATTATGTGATTTATAATTTTGAGCAAACGACGATGAAAATTCAATACTGATTCGAAACTATGGTAAATCATAATTTAAAAGTGTGTGTGATAAAATATTTACGTAATTTATACCATATTTAGAACACCAGTTAGTCATACAATTATCAAATCATTTCGAGGGAAAAACACTAAAATAGAAACAATCTCATTTTGCTATATTTTTATACATCCTCTGAATTTCGAAGAACGCATCAAGGGCAGGGCTTATTTCAGGGGGAACTCGTTGTAGAATATATACGGGGGAGCTTCTCTAATTCAAAATTCAATAAACATCAAAACTTAACTTTAAAATTGTTTCTTACTGATATAATTATATCAGGATACAATTTTTGCATAGAAGCTGCCTGATTATATTTTCAGTATTCAACCCTTAAATGAGCACAAAGGAAATCTATGACACAATATCATATTGAGCTTTATATCAAATACAATTCCAGTGAATTTTTAATTATGAAAATAATGTATTTATATAATAGATGTGCATAGAATTACTTATCGGTTGTCACTCTACAGCTACTTTGTGTTGCACGCTAATTAATTTGTATTAAAATATTGTTTTAAATAATACTAAAATTGATAAATAAAAATTATTTTACATTGAAACTTTAAAAAAATCAAAGAAAGAAACAAATTCAATCACAGTTTCCCTCAGGGCATTAATATTCAGGAATTTTTTTTAATGCACTATTATTTGCTTCTGTTAAATTATTATGGCCCTTCGGTTTTTCCTTTTTTTTCTCTTTCGGCCCGCTCCTAAAATAATTTTTTCTCTTTTGCTGTTTCTAATCACAAGTCTAATTTCAGTGTAGTTGCTCATGATAAGTTGAAAACGAGAGAAAAAATGTAACTCTACGAAATTAAATATCCTTAGACAAACTATCCATAAATATTTCATTAAAGAAATAAAACAATATTGTATTTTAATATACATGTAGCTAATTTCAACATTTTTTTACTTGCTTTGAAATATTTCGCAGTTTTCATGCAATTAATGTTACTTGAGAATGTGGAAAAACACTTTTGTGTTGACTTTTAACAATTACTTCTTTGTTTGTTGAATATTCCATAAGAGTATGCGAAAGAAAATGTGGTAGAACTTCTATGAATCTTAAAATTTAAACTGCTTATAAAAAAGCAGACTACAAGAAATATATTTATAGATAAAACATAAATAAATAAAAACGAAGATCGTGTAATCTAAGCAAAAAGTAGACGTAAAATGCCATATTTTAATTATTAACAGTTCCAGTTAAATTATTACAATGTCTATTGAATAGTAGAATAAATTTTTAGGACTAAACTGTAAAGAGTTTTGCAATCGTCAATTGTATTCTTAATATAATTAAATTATCGTTAAACATAAAAAAAATTTAAAAAGTTGAAGTTCAGGTTGTGTGTGTGTGTGTGAATTTAAATCGATTCATTATTAATGTAGCACTTTGAAGCTTCATGTGTGCCAATGGGGAAATTTTGAACCACGGTCAGTGACGAGGACGACACCTGAGTCGGCATCCCCCAAACTCAAATTATATATAACCTAAGATATTAAATGTGAACTTCCAAAAAAATGTTTCGAAATGTTGCATTTCAGCTAATAAAGTATTTTAAATTAGAAAGTATTTAACGATTATAAATATATTTGCAATTAATTGCATTTAATATGTTGGCAATTTGTATTACTCTAGAACGACATTAATTCAAAATCAACCCAAATACATTATTATCCATTTAGAGTTTTTATATGTACTTATTTTCTCGGTTTCTAATAAGTTTCAAATATTCTACCTCAACAAATACAAGTTAAACATATATTTAATACATTAAATATTAACTTCCAAAACATCGTTTCGAAATTTTCCATTTTAGCTAATAAAGTATTTTGAAATAGAAAGCTATTTAATGGTAAATATATTTGCTATTTCTATTTCTCTAGAACGACATTAATTCAAAATCTACCCATTTAAATTATTATTGATTTAGAGCTTTTTCGGCTTAAAATATGTTTCAAAAATGTTTCAAATATTCTATTCGGCTTATACAAAGTATAATTTAAGATACTAAGTATTAACTTTCGATACAATGTTTCAAAATTTTCTATTTGTACCTTTTTGCATATAAAGTACTTTAAATTAGAACGTTATTTGAGGATTAATATATATTAACAACTAATGGAGGATTTTGCCGGAGTGAAATTTTATTAAAAAAGAGTTCTTTACTAATGACTATAATAAATTTTAATAGTACAGTAATTATATAGTATAGTAATTGTTAGTACCGTAATTATATAGTATAGTAATTGTTAAACTGTAAATCATACACTGCGGTTTGTAAAAAATGCAACACCATGAAGGAATTATCAGAATTAAATGAACTTTGCAGCAAATATCAATTATAAGATGTTACGTAAAATAGTAAAGTTTCAGAGCCACCGCACATGCGAGGCGTGCGCAGCGCCCTCTGAACTAATGCTGAAAGCGTATAAATAGAGGACTGTAGTGGGGCGTTGAAAATAGTTAATGATTATTTGTTAGTGGCGAACGTTTAGTGAGACCTAAGTATGTCTCCACGACGAGATAGGGAGAAATTCCAACAACTTACGGAGTTTGAACAGGGGAGGGTCATTGGCCTTCGAGAAGGAGGAATTTCCTATCCCGCAATAGGAGCTCGTGTGCAGCGGAACAGTTCCACAGTGATGCGAAATTTGAAGCAGTGGTAGACGGAAGGTGACGTCAGCACGTGACGATCGACACCTGCTCCGCATGGCGGTCAATGACCGTACAGCTTCCTCCAGACAGTTGGCAGAACGTTGGTCTACTGCTACAGGTGTATTAATGTCGGTTTCTTCAATTCGTGGACGTCTACTGCACCGTGGATTGCTTGCAAGGGTGCTTTTATACAGGATCCCCCTCACTGCAAACCATCTACTGTTACGTCTGCAAAGGGCTCATGAGCGCAGAGCCTGGCAAGCAGATTGGCACCAAGTTGTCTTTTCAAATGAATCAAGCTACAATTTGAGGGACCATGATGGCCGCATTCATGTTAGACGCTATGCCGGTGATCTCTGTCTTCCAGAGTGTGTGGCATAACACCCAGAGTTATGGTTTGGGGTGCGATTTCGTGTCATGGATGATCCAATTTGCCACGAATTGAGGGTAATCTCAATAGCAACAGGTACGTCCGTAAAGTGCTACAGCCCGAAGTCATTCCCTTCCTTCAAGGCATCCCTGGAGCTATTTTTCAGCCGGATAATTCACGCCCACATGTTGCAAAGACTGTTCGAGACTTCTGTTCAGCCCAACACATGCAACTTCTTCCTTGGCCTGCTTATTCACCGGATATTATATTGAGCACGTATAGGATTTGGTTGTTCGGCGTCGAGCTCGTGATCCGCGTCCTGCAACTTCAAAAGATGAACTTTTGGTGCGCATACAATCAATATGGAATTCTCTTCCACAAGCAGACATTCACAAACTGTTTGACTCCATGCCACGTCGTATAGCAGCACTTATTGCAGCGCTTGGTGGCTACATCAAATACTGATTTCGGATACTTAATACCGTTTTTTTGCTCTGAAAATTTCATCATTTATTTGTACTAATACAAGTCGTTAGTGCATTATATTTCATTTAATTCTGATGATTCTTTCATGGTGTTACATTTTTACAAACATCAGATTAAGTTTTTAAATAGTTTCTCTTATACTTAAGGATAATTTGCAGCGAAAAAAAGTAATTTCGCGCGAAGCAGAAAACTCAAATATTTGTAGTTTTCAACAATTTTAAATATACACTTTTTTTTCTAAATCTCGAATTTATTTTTCCATATCTTAAGTATACAACAAGTTCAGAAATCCTATCATATTTTAAATAATGTATTGTCGATATCACCTATGTATGTTTTGTCGACGTCAGCTTTCAGATGTATAAACACGTCTACCAAATTTCGTTCATCTAACACAAGTCTTTCTTGGTGTTAGGATTTTTTCCCCGTCAGAGTATGTCATATCGCCTAGGCTCGGTGGAAAATTGCTTAAAAATTGAATTTTAAAAAATCTAAATCGAATTTCGTAAAAATCTCTTCAAGGTATGCTTGTTGCAAGAAAATGATGCAGTTAGGAATTTCATCTAATCCCTAAGGGAGATGATCAGTTGACGGGAGATATTAAAATAACGTCTCTTCAAGGTCATTTCCCTGATAAAAGTAAGGGATTTGAACAAATCCCTGATCTGTTTCAGTGAAATGATGAAATAATATTGTCAAGAGTTTAAAAGTGTTTATTTAACAAATATGGTGCATTATTAAACGTAGTAGTAAATAATACAACAATAGCTAAAGAAATACAAATTATTTATTCGAAACTAATTAACAAATAATTTGAAAATTAGGCTGGTATTTTTTTGTGTAACATCTTTCCTCTCGGTTACTTACACACTAAAATATCAATCCCTATGTTAACCCTATCGAACCATTTTTTTAAGGATATGGGTTTGATATTTAGGGGATCGATGGTACTACCTGTATGGTTAGGAAGTACAAGGACTTGACCCCCCAGGTGTCTCCCCTCGCCCGGACAGCATTTTGCCAATGAAGTTCTGACTAGTTCATTTCATCATTTCACTGAAACAGTTCAGGGATTTGGTAAAATCACTTTCATCAGGAAAATGACCTTGAAGAGACGTTATTTTAACATCTTCCTTCAATTGATCATATCCCTTAAGGATTTCATGAAATTCCTAATTTCGTCATTTCCCTGCGACATGCACATCGTCATGACCTACAGTCGCACGTGCCAAGTTTTACACAACTGAGTTGCGTAGTCTTCACACACACACACACACACACACACCCACACACACACACCCAGAGAGAGAAAGAGAGAGAGTTTTGAAGTAATAATAGGAGTTATGATATATATATAT
>BMAV01024643.1:201970-252301 GCA_019973955.1 Trichonephila inaurata madagascariensis | reverse complement strand
TAATATAGGAAATATTTATAAATAGCTTAAAATTAAGCAATATGGGGAAAAAAAATTCAACCTCTTCAAGGATGACTTTTTTAAAAAGTGGGAAAAAACATTGATTTATTTTATTCTTAAATGCGCGAGTTGTTTATTTTATATTAAAATAACAATTAAATAAATAAATAAAAATAAAAAATTATAATATAAATAATTCAAAAAAAATAATAATAATGTCCACATATATATGTAGCCATTGAGTGTTAGTTATCAGCTGTAACGAAAAGATTTCCTACACTCGGGGCGTATGGGCTCTATATTTTTCACATATGTTTCGAGTTCGTTTTAGACAATTTCTATCATGATATCTTGGTGGGATTTTTATATGTTTCGTTTTCATAGGATAATGGTTTATAGAATCTATCCTGATTTCAGAAAGGACTTTGATCCTACTTTTGGAATTTTTAGGTGGTGCTTCATATTTATAATGGCTCAAATAGGAGCAAGAAGCATAAAATGCAAGAGTTCTGGAGCTTATTCTTCGTATTTGATAATGTTTATTTCATCAAAATCGGAGCTTACTTTATTTTGTCTCTCTGGAACAATTTGCTTCTTAATATATAACCTCTTTTTACTTTCATTGTAATCTGGATAATAAAGTGACCTCGTTAGAAAAATAATTTATTGCTTAGTCTATAGTAGAAACTTTCACAAACAAATGCGTTATTTTGAAAGAAATACTTCTTGAAACGATTCTGAGAGCAAATGTTATTTGAAACGATAACTGTATACATGTTTACGTTTATTTTTTTTATAGAATGTAACTAATAATTTAAATTATATGCTTTGAAATTTACATACTCATTCAAAAGGATTATATTTTTCATACCTGATATTTTATTTAGCTAATAATAATGACAGTTTTCAAACAATTAAAAAAACTTTACGCAGATGTTAACGTCACATTGTCTTCAAAACTTGTATTATGAAACGAAATACACAGTTATCAGTGAGCTAATATTCACAAGGAATTTCTTTTTTTCGTGTTGAGGGGTTCTGTAGTAAATATTTTTTTTGACAAATTCAAACATAATTTTCTATTGGAATAACCTTAATTAAAAAAAAAGAATACTAAACATACACCACATGTGTGAAGATAAAAAGAGATTAAAAGCGTTACAAATATGTATATATGAAAAAACATTCTATATTGCAAAAGCATTCTGTATTTTTAGTTTTAACACAGAAACTATATTTGTGTGTAGTTATAACCCAAATTTTATACCTACAAAAGAAAACAATAATAATATATCCTTAAAACGATGCGAAGCATTTTTCATTAAGCGGAGAGAGTAAGTCTTACATACTTCCATCAAGATATCAAGAGAGGAAAAAATTTATATTTTGATAAAATGTGCATGTAGCTACAAAAAAAATAAATAAAATAAAATAAAAGCATCATTGATTAGTAGAAATACTCCACATAATAAAATATCTTTTCCTATTTAGTATAAGACATTTGTGATATGTAAAACATTCATTTCATGTTTACTTCCTATTACTTTCGCGTAACTTAAGACCTTAGATCAGTGATTCTCAACCTTTTAATTTTGTTGTTGTGGTGCATTTTTAACAATTTCAAAATTTGGCGGCACACCAACAGTAAAATAAGTCTAAAAGAATTTTACTTAACTATAGTATACTATGTAAAATAGCTTATGATAATAACTTTCAATGTTAAATAAAATAACATGTACGACAGACAACAATATGTTTATTGAGTAATTAATTACAAATTAATTATAAGAATAAATTTAATGCAAAATTTGAGTTTGATGATTTTTGATAATTTCTTTTATATTGTGGGTCGTAAAAATAATAACGCCGTTCTCATTTCGTTACCTACATTAAAAAGTTTCCACCTTTTTTACATTTTTATATTTGTTAGTGCTGAAAATCCGAATTCACGCAGATAAGATGTAGAAAATTGTAGCAATATTTTTAAAGCTTTTTGGCTATTATGGGATAATCGCCTCCTATTTTAATCCAAAATGAATGAATTGACTCTTGCTCTTTATGTTTTGAAATTTAATCTCGATTATTACAGAACGAAATTATTTCTTCTTTTGATTCAAAGTTAATTCATGTACAAATATATCCGTTATCACAAATGGATTACCCAATCAAATTTTTTTATACCTAAATTTCGGAAGTAATGGATAACTCTCTTCTCTAGTGTTGTCAAATGGTCAATAACAATTTTATGAATAGTTCATTTCTATAAAAAAGCCCAATGATTCGGTTCCAGAATTTTTATTTTTTTTTTTCTCAGAGTATAATTAATAATTTAAAAAAAAAAATGGTGGCACACTTCAAGAATTTAGCGGCACTATGGTTGAGAATCACTGCCTTAGATCCATTCCCAAAGCACCCACCCATTACCGACTTGGAAAATATTCACACATTGATGTTACACTCAATTATATCACTATTCCACAAAAAGCAGCAAATTTCATAATGCTACTTGTTTCTGTTTGAAGCAATCTATTTTTTTCAGAACAAAATATGTTCTATACATTTTGTTTTCTATACTTATAGTACTATAAATAAGATTCTAACTAAAAAAAAATGGCTGTTTAATAAATGAATCTAAATTTTAAGATCCCAGAATGAGATATATATATATATATGTTTTTTTTTCTAATGGGGCTGCTCATTGATATTTTAACCTTTGCAGACCTAGTACATTCCCCAGGAGCTGGTATCAAATTTTAGCGCGGCACCATAAAGGCGATATCAATTGCCACGAGTAATTTTGACGCCCATTTTCCTCCCCAGAGGGAGGCACTAGAGCTCTTGACGATGCGAACCCGTACTAGGACTAGGAACCCATACTAGTAGCACCCAAGCCAAACTGACACTCTAGGGGTATTTTACATGCCGTATAAACATACGACATGGCCGCTGTCGATTTTCTGCATCATGAAAATTCCCCGATTTTGGCCGGGGTCGAACCCACAACCTTAGGTGCAGAAGGCCAGCGACAAATCAACCACGCCACCCAGCCGGCGATATATATATCTAATCAATTACATGTATTCACAATCTTAAAATTATTTTTATAACTCCCTTTATTTCAAATATGTGCATTCATTCCCGAGTCGTGCCGTTAATGCAGTGTTTGAGTGGTCTTGGTCACCAACTAGTGATGAAGGCTGCTTTTGAGTCAAGAGTTCGAATCCTGATGCCAAAAAAACATTCATTGTGTATAGGAGCTAATACTCGTTAAATCTGTCGAGGCTCAAAATCCCATTTTGGCATGGTGTGGAAGTTTGGAGAATGGAATGCTATCTCAGGAGTCACCTTCGTCACTTGAACTCCCTCAGTGGGGCAACACCCTATAGCGGGCCAAGGCCTACTATGGCCATCACAGTTTTCATGATCTTGGACACTGAGGTGTATGAGCAAATATTCCTGTTAGGTGGTCAGTCTAACACGAAACCTCCAGTGTTTAGTTCCTAAGCAAGCTTGGTAATTTAAAGAGCCCCTGAAGGGATGAAAGGCTGAGTCAATCTTGCCCAGCCCGGGGTCTGAATCCCGGACCTGCAAGTGGAAGCGCGATACGCTACCACTCACCCATTGGGCTTTCCTCGTTACTTGATCATGATTAAAAATTATTAAAGCTCTCACCAACAGACTTCATGTTGTTTTTAAGGGTGACGTTAATTAACTCTAGTAACGCAAACTTTTGGTTTTTCTTGCGTCTCTCAGAATCTCTGATCACTAAATTTAACTGTATAGAGGTAAAATAGGTTTATCCATTAGCATTTTAAGCCTTAAAAGACTGCTGAAGTAGCAGAAATCCAAGAAATCCTTTCCTTTTCTAAAATTATAATAGCTTTGATCGCATTTTCCACGCTCTTTTTTCGCTTTTCCGACTCGTACAGTAAGGTGCACCTGCACCTGTCCCATCAACAACAGGACTTGGATGCATTTAAATCCCACCAGAATTTCTTAAATAAATTTTCAAATCCTGTGAAAAGTACTAATAAAGGCATTTTGAATATTTAACAACTGCAGCTCATTTTAACTGATAAATTAAACAATTCACCTTCACATAATGTCTATCTTTTTATCCATTTTCTATATGTAATATATATAATTCCCTTCAATTTCCTTCTGAATAGCATTTTTTAATTTGTATTGGTCCTGGCCTTCAGGACTCGTGTATAAATAATTAGTTCTTATCCGCTTGACGGGATCTAATCGTAATCGTATCTTGAAAGTTAATAACTTGTATTTTTAAAAGTAAGATTACATAAGAAACTATCAAACGATAGTTTTCCACCAACCATAGCCTCCGTAAGAGGAAGTCACGCGGATTTGCCGATTCATATAAATATCCAAGACTCTGGAAACTCCTGCTCTTTGTCTCTTTGCCTTCGTCTTATGAATTGTTGCTGCTGCTCATTTGTAACTTCTATGCGACTGTTTAATCCTCGTTTAGTTATGTGTGTGTTTATTGTTAAAAGTTTGAATGTCTTCTTTGGAAAATAAAGTGGACTGATACGCATCCTTCATTCAACCGCTTGACGTAGATTACCTAAACAAGGAATTCATATTTAAGTAAAATCCCTCCCCACCGGCCATGATCTTACATATATATATACACCAGCGCTTTTGAAACTTTCAATATACGCAACCCAAAATTCAATTATAATTTTCATCGTGCACCCCTCCATACAATAACAATGTATTGAATTCAATAATACTATACTTTGCCGTTAAGGTAACAATACGACTTTCACCTCTTAAGTTCCACCGGCGTATATAAACGTCTCGCTCCACCAAAGCATTAATTTTTTCTGGAGGTATATATACGTTTTTACGAAGTATGATCTTTTTGTGCACTGCTATCCATAAAATTATTCCGAAGGCTTTGAAATACAATAAAAGGACTTTGGCAGTGTATGCGAAGGATTTACTTATTTCAGAGGATTTGCTTTTATTTATTCCTTCCCCTCCCCCCCGGAAAATAATAACACATACTCGCATCTTCGTGGAAAATGGTGGCATTGGGGAGCGAATCGCGTAATTTTTAATCGGCACATTTAAAGGATTAATAATAAATAGTACTAATTATCAAGATAAGTGTTAATGCAAGCCCATGGAGTCACTGATAACTATCCACTTGTTCTTAACTTAGTATTTTTAAATTAATTATAAAATACACAGTGCAGTACTAATACATTTATAAGTATATTATATGAATGCGAATGTATGTTTCATATTTTATTATGTCAGAATGTATTTAATTTGTTTGCTTTCAGTAAATTAATAATTTTTTTAAATAATCTTTTATTTTCTACTTTTCAATATGCTCGCTTAGGGGGGCGGGCCCCACAGTTTGTTAAACGCTGATATACACACACACAAATGGCGCCCGACTTTGATTCCTATCCTTCGGCAGCCTGTACCAATATAACCATTTTCAACGGAAACTTTATCAATTCCTACACATATAAAATAAAAACTGTATTTTTAATAATACTGCTGTTATTAAAAAAACAAATATTTTAAACGCTTAATAGGAATAGTTCGGTAAAAGTGACTTCAAAAAATTTCTCAAATTTTAATTCCATCCACATAAAAAACCCTATAAATATATTCAGCTTCATTAGTACTCACGAAATTTTATTTTTTTTCTATTTTAAATATGTATTTATTAATTTATCCAGTTAAATAAAATAACCTATTATTCAGTTCATGTTGTGGTAGTTTAAGGGATCATTAATTTTGATATTTTTTGTTTATTTCGGTTGAATGAATTTTATTTAATTATGACGAGAGATATGTATTGAACTAATTTTCTGTTCTTAAAATAATAAGCAGAAAATGTTGAGCTTTATCTTCTTTTATTGATATTTTATTAAGTCTTTCGCATATTCAAGATTTTGGCAAGAAAAAAATCGAGTAGATATTGAGTTTAGTTATTTTCAGCATTGAAAAGTATTTAACTGTGTTTATAAATTCATCATCTTGTGTACGAATCTCGGAAAAAAAATAAGTAGTAGCAATAATTTGAACTCTATTTAGAGTGCGTATATTAACGTTACACTATAAAGCTACACGAGGGCTATTGGTGACAAACCTCGTAATTTTGAACCATGGCCAAGGGACGAGAATGATACCTGAGCTATAGTACCCTCCTCTGCTAACTTCCACATCACACCATCAGGGAGTGCTATTTCGAAGAAAGAAGATTTGTATAATTAACTACCCACTATCCACCTGCTTTTCGTTGCGTATTTCATGACATTTTAAGACTATACATTATATTTTTAAGTTATTGTTATCTAAATTTTAGCTTTACGCTTTCAATTGAATTGAAAAATAATTTTATATATAAATATATATATTAATATAGCTCTTTCCTCTTGTTTTTAAGGTATCCGGCTACGTTCGGAATCGTGATTTTAAAAAGGAGCATAAATGGATCATTTTCGTGATATTTAGTGTCTCTTGAATTAGAATACATGTATAAAATTGTTTTAAGGACATTTTTGACAAAAATTATTTAAATACAATATTTTGGCAAAAAATTAACTTAGAATAACCTTCTTTCAAAATGTTCTTCTGTGAAAAATGCTTCTATTATAATAATATTTTGCCTGTATATAGCTCAGACCTTTATACAGAGGCTCAACTATGATGTTTGAAAAATTCACATTATTTTCAGAGTTACAATCCATTGAAATAATTATCGGCGTTTTTTTCTTAAAATTTCTCCCCTCTGTTGTAGTAAAATAAGAATAAATCCACTTCTAAGTTATATATTTCAAAAATTCTAGTTGAGCCTCTGTTGAAAGGTCTGAGCTATATACAGGCAAAATATTATTATATAATGCAAGCATTTTTCACAAAAGGAGAATATTTTGAAAATGGGTCATTCTATGTTCCTTTTTTGTCAAAATATTGTACTTAAATAATTTTTTATTTTGATACTATTCTTAAAACAATTTTATGTACATTTTCTAATCTAAGTGCCACTAAATATCATAAATATTATCCATTTATACACTTTTGCAAAATCACGGTTCCGAACGTGTCGGATATCTTAAAAAGGACAGAACTAGAATTTTTCTAAAACAGAAATATATTTATTATTTTCTTCCCTTCCTCGTAGTCGATTTTCTCAAACTCCACGTTTAGCAGATCTCTATTCTACACAAGAAACATTCTTGTCAAACTCCAAGTTTGTAAGTCTAATAGTTAAAAAGAAAGGGAATTTTAAAAAATCTTTAACGTCTCGCTACCTCCCTTGGGAGGTGATTTCTCAAAACCCGTTTTTACTGGATCTCTACTCAACAGAACAACACGATTACCGTATTTGAAGTATGCAAGTCTAATCAATAGTTTAAAAAAAGATAAGAAAAAGGGGAAATTTTTATCTATAACCTCCTCGGTCCCCTTGTATCACATGAGATACAAAAGTTTCATAATTTTTTTGTGAAGGCTGAATTGCAAAAACAAATTTGGAACCGGTTGTATCTCATGAGATACAAAATGAAATACCTTATACAATTTTCTCGTTTAGTCAACAAATGGCAGTATCTGTCTTTGATAGCGATTTCTAGTAGCGTCTCAGAATCAAAACAAGATGTTTGCAAGTCTTCTAAGGAATTTTTTTTCTTATTTATATACAAATATTAAACTATTTTTAAAATGTGCTTTTTCTTTGTATGTGTACTTTTTAATATTTAACAGCAAAAAATGAAATTTTTACTGAAATATTAAAGCATAATGACTTGTTAAATTTTTTTGTATCACATGTGATACATTCCCCCTAGCTTCTATAAATTAAAAATAAATTTTTTTATTGCACTTTTCTACATCATAGGGATCAAAACAACTATTTAAGTACCTTTTACAAAATATCATGCTTTTACTTTTGTCTCGGGTCTGAGGAGGATAAAACTCTTGTAACTCCTGTCACTCAATCTCCCTTGGGAATCGATTCCCACCCAGCTCGTTCTTAGCGAATCTCAACTGAATAAAAGAAACATGTTTGCCAAATTTTGTATCTGTGCGTATAATAGCTCAAAAACGAGAATTTTTGTCTATAATGCCCCCACAACCCCTTGGGAGTCAATTCTTTTGAAAAACCCGGTCTTACCCCATGGGCTTGTACTAATAATTATCTTGATAATTTGTACGTTTTTATAATGAATTCGTACGATTAAAAGTCACGCGATTTGCTTCCGAATGCCACCGTTTTTCACGTAGATGGGCGTATTTTGATGTTTTTGGGGTGAGAAAGGGAGGAGAAAAAAGATTAAAAAAGCAAATCCTCTTAAATAAGTAAATCCTTCACAAACATTGTCAAGAACTTTTTATTACATTTCAAAGCCTTCGAAATAATTTCATGGATAGCAGAGCACAGAAAATATCATACTTAGGAAAGACGTATATTTACGTCCAGAAAATTAATGCTTTGGCTGAGTAA
This sequence comes from Trichonephila inaurata madagascariensis, assembly GCA_019973955.1. NCBI lineage: Eukaryota > Metazoa > Arthropoda > Arachnida > Araneae > Nephilidae > Trichonephila > Trichonephila inaurata. The sequence continues at coordinate 243,813 of BMAV01024643.1, read as the reverse complement.
GACGTTTATATACGTCGATGGCACAAAAGAGGTTAAAGTCGTATTGCAGCTTTAGTGTCAAAGTATAGTATTATTGAATTCAATACATTGTTATTATATGGAAGGGGGCGCGATGAAAATGTTGATTGAATATTGGGTCGCGAATATTGAAAGTTTGAGAAGCACTGTATTATACGCGTTAAGTTCGACTGAAATCCTCCCATAATGTGATGTGAAATTTGAAAGACAGGAAGGTCACACTCAAGCGTTATTTTCGCCATTTAAACTAGGTTCTAAGTTTAAGACAGGGACGTCTTAAGTTATGGGCCCCGTTTCGTCCTCGATGTCTTAATAAGATCATGATCCCCTGATAATTTTAATGGTCAAATATATATATCATTCCCGAACATATTCTCCGAAAAACATGGAATATCAAAGTGCAAGTCAACTGACAGAAGTGTTAATACTGTATTATTATATGATGACCGTTGTCCATGTCTAGGCCTAGGCCGAATACCATAAACAATTATTTAACTCATTTAGTCGAAATGTGGCCGTCAGTCAAGCTGATTTGTGCCTATGTTTTCGAGATATTGAGTCATGCACATTTATTTGTTTCAGATTACCGTTTGAACGAGCATTTGACAATGCTACGTACAGTAGAACCTCTATATAACGAACCTCTATAATTCGAATTTTTCCATATAGCGAACTTTTTTCTAGAACCTTGAACATTTCACGATTTTCATCGTAAAATAACCTCTCTACAGCGAAGTGCATTTTCTATATAACGAACTTTTTCTTTTGGGGTTCAATTTTCGTTCTCCCTTTTTTTTAAAGTATTTCTGAAAAAATTTCAAGTTATTCTCTCTTTAATACATTTTACGGTAGTCATAAATCTTGAACTGGTTTTATTAGATCCTAAGTCGCCGAGAGCAATAGTTCTGGACGTTTCATCCAAGAAGTGGCAACCTTTAACCCCCATTATTCAGTTCACTCGAAACATCTTCGATATCCTCTTTCACCCTCAGTGGAGTTGTCCTGTGTCCCCGTGTTCTATTTATAAAATAATGTATGTTTAATATTACTTGTATATTTTAAACTATAAAATGTCCTTAAAATTCATTAATTTTAGTATCAAATTATTTTCTTAATATTGAAAATACATTGAATTCTTCGACATTCTTTTTTCTTGTTTTCCTTGCAGTTTTTCTTTTTTTCTTTTTTGATGGGTAAGATATAGAAAATAAACATATATTAATTTTAAAAAAGGGGGAAATAATTACCTCTTTTAATATAAAGTGTTTATGAATTTAAAATTTGTTTTATGTGATTTATAAAGTATATTAAAAGATGAACCTCTATATAACGAAATTTCCATGTAACGAACTTTTTTCCGGGATTTAGTGACTTTGTTATATAGAGGTACTGTCTATTTTTAAAGATCTCAGATAGAGCCTACTTTTGCATAGGGGCCCAGGGTATCATAAGATTTCTCTGGGCCCAGGGCCTTAAAGAGTCTTAAGACGTCCCTGGTTTCAGAGCATCTTCATTGAGTAGCCCACACGTAGCATTACAGCGATCATTACAGAAAAAAAAATACCAATAGTAATGATGTATTTTTGGCCTACAACCTAAATGATGTATTTTTGGTAGCTGATTGGTCATGGTAGCGTACATGTAACCGGCGTTGCTTTTATGGAGTCATGAGTTCAAATCCCTGTATCATTAAAAACTCGTCGTTTAGGAGGTCGAATGCACGTTAAATCTTTCAATCTCAATGTCCTCATTTTGGCGTGGTTTGGAAGTTTGGAGAGTGAAGTGTGTCAGCTCAGGTGTCATCCTTTATTTAGGCTGAAAATTATAAGCTCTGTCGCCAATTTCCCTCATGTTGCTTCAGAGTGCAACGTTGATAAACAATCAATCAATGACAGAGTACGACTAAGCCAACTATGTATTTTCTTAACGTGCTGTATATTAACCCCCTCCTCCCATTTTTTAAAATTTATTTTGCAAATATATGATGACACTTATGTGTAAAATCATAATTAACCTCTCAACGCTTAAACCTTAGGCATTCGAAAATTCCACACACACACAAAAAATAGTTTATAAAGTTATTTTGGTGATTAAAAAAATTTGCAGATGAATCTTGTACATGCATGACTAGCACGATTTGTACAAAATGCGGCTACTAATGTATATAAAATGTGATCCTCATTAAATATTCAATTTGAAATTCAAATTTAAATTATATCTTCATAAGACGTGTTGTCCCCCCATATAACCAGATCTTTTTGCAAATAAAAAACACAAACGAAAATAACTTACATTAAAAATAAAATACTTTATCTTAATACAAATTCATGCATTTGATTTATTTTAATATTTTTACTATTGGCACACATCCAGGCGAATGATCAAATATAAAAAGATATGGATTTTTCTTAGATTATCAATTTTTAAAGAAAAAGCGGTGATATATTTCTTATTTGGGTTGCTTAATGTCGAATTTAGTTCCAGAAGTCTTATAATATAGCTTTACCAATTGTTGAATATTTTATAAAAGCATTTCATTCTTTTTTCAGTAACTTACCAAATATCTTTGTTTTAAACCAGATATTTATGTAAAGCGTAATAGCTTCAACAATAATTTAAAATGTAATATTTATAAGAATAAAATATGGCTTATAAACTATTTATAATTTAAGTGACTTTTAAACAACTATTTAAGATCAACACATCAATTGGAAAATAAACACGTTTTAAGTAAGAAATTAATGCATATGCTACCTACTTTGAAATGCCACATAAATTATGAAATAATAATTTAGAGCATTAAAAGAAAAGGGGGCGGGGTTAGAAAGGTTAATGAAAACTTTATATTTTTATTATTTTCCTTCAACACTACATTTGGAATTGTGGCGTAACGGAGGATATTGGGGCCCCCCTTGCAAAGTCAGGTTTTGTCTTTAATATTTCATAAATTGGTTAAATACGTACATAGTGTCAGTCAGGCTTCAGGCCCCTTAGAATCATGCCCCCTCGCGATGCGGGGATATAGCTAGGGTGTACGTTACGCCACTGATTTTAAACTACATTTCAAGTGTTGTAGTGCACATATAGAATATTTGAAAGGATTAACACTTAAAACTTAATTTCTATATTAATGTTATAAATAATTATGGCAATGTTTAATGGACTGAAACATTGCAACATACGCTTGGAAACGGATTTAGATGTAATCAATTCTTAATTTTAGAACATAGTCCCTTCCCTAATCCTTTTTACTTTTTAGAAATTCTCCCTCACTGTAGAATATTTCTGGAGTTCCAATTAATCTGCTTTAAGGTATCCGACTACGTTCGGACCGTGATTTTGCAAAAGCGCGTAAATGGATAATATTTATGATATTTAGTGTCACTTAGATTAGAATACATATATAGAATTGTTTTAAGGACATTATGACAAAATTATTTAAATACAATATTTTGGTAAAAAATTAACTTAGAATAACCTTTTTTCCAAATGTTCTCCTTTTGTAAAAAATGCTTCTATTGTAATAATATTTTGCCTGTATTCAGCTCAGACCTCTCTACAGAGGCTCAACTAGAATTTTTGAAATGCATAACTCGGAAGTCGGTTTATCCATGTTTTACGAAAACAGAAGGGAGAAATTTTAAGAAAATACGCCGATAATTATTTCAAATAGTTGTAACTCTGAAAATAATGTGAATTTTTCAAACATCATAGTTGAGCCTCTGTACAGAGGTCTGAACTATATACGGGCAAAATATTAATACAATAGAAGCATTTTTTACAAAAGGAGAACATTTGGAAAAAAGGTTATTCTAAGTTAATTTTTTGCCAAAATATTGTATTTAAATAAAAAACAATTTGTCATAATGTCTTTAAAACAATTGTATACATGTATTTTAATCGAAGTGACACTAAATATCATGAAAATTATCCATTTATGCGCTTTTTTAAAATCATGGTTCCGAACGTAGTCGGATACCTTAAGGTTCCAATCTGAGGGTAGTAATTATCGAAAAATTTCAAATAATAAATTAAAATAAAAGCAGTAAGTATCGAGGTTTTGGTTACTAAAAAAATATTTTTAATATTATTCGTCTAAAAAAATTGGAGTTATATTTTATACAAATTTGATTTGTCCACATTAAATACATTAATAAAGTACGGAATACGTACGTAATAGGCAATCTTTGTTATCATTTAAGATTTTTTTGTAATGATTTCTTTTTATTTCCATGAAACGTAATATCTAATAAAATCTATGTAGTTATTCTTATTTTGTGAATTTTTGACAACTTCAGCTTTTTTTTTTCCTAATCAATTGAAAAAAATAAAGTTTTTAAGGCTTTTTTTGTCGCATTTTTCTTAGGAAATGGCATATGTCACTTTTCATCACATTTATTCGAATTTTTCAGTAAGAAAAGCAATTTAACGTCCTGATTAAAAATAAGACCTTTTGTATGTTAGAGTGCATCCTCATTAATATAAAATTATATTTTATATTGGTGAGAACGAGAACCAATACTCTGTAAAATTTAACATAAACAAAAGATAAAGAAAAGAAAACAATGAAAACAGTGTGACATAGCTTACAAACGATTGCAAGAATAATTTGAGAAATGCATTCTCTCAAAGCTTCCGAAATCAGCAGATTTCACTCTAATTGTTAATGCCACTCGCTTATGAGTAAAAATAAATAATGTTAAAATAAATAAAAAAAATAACATACATCAAGACAAACAAATCCTCATTATAGCAGGGATAATTGGCAGGCGCTATTAAGGCAAAATTTCCCTCATGGCAAACATCTGCTGAGTCAAATCCAGCACCGTATCGATCCGCTGGAAACATTTTTCACATCTAGACTAAAAGACTTGTTTGGGCTCCTCTCCCTCCCCCTCTTTCCCTAAAATTAAAGTGCACTCTTCCGTTGCCATGACGATATCGAACGATTCCCTATCTGAAGGTCTGTTATTTTCGCGCTCAGTTCATACTTTTGTTATGTTTAAATTTTGCCATATTCTAAAGTTTATTCGAATGAAAAGTACTATTTTAATGCGAAATAGAATAACTTAAAAGATGAAACTTTGAGGCAAAAATTATTTTTTTATAAAAAGAGCATTTCTTAAAAACTTACTTTTCTCATTGTAAATAATAATTCTCTGTTTTTTCTCCTTTTTAACAAACGCAAAGAAATCTCTTTAATTAATACTTTTCACACATTCTCGGTTTGTGGATTAAATCATTTTCATTTACTAGTTAGCTGTTTGGCTTCTTAATAAGTAATTGAATAGAATGCGAATAAAGAAAAACGAAGTAGAGAGCGCTCTGTTCCAAAAATAAAAACGAAGAATTGATTGAGGCCGACAAAAAACGTTAATTGACTTGCTCTCCCTCGTGGCATTTTTTGCTTCAGGTGAAGTAATTATCTTTAATTAACACATTAGCCGTGTTAATGGAGCAATTAAAAACAGGGCATACTTTGGTTGTGCTGCCATCTAGCGAACAATAAAACTACTTAAGATCTTAGTTGCTGTTTATTTATATAAACACAAGGCTACACAGTCAATTTATAACATAAACTATTTTGAGGAAGTTCAGATTTTGAAAAATTTTCAATAATTTACAATAAGAAATTGATCTTTTTAAAACTTTTTTATGATTTTTGCTGTTGAAACTGGTCTAAAGAAGCAATAATAAAATTTCACCTTTCGTTTTAATAAACGCAAAGTGAAAATTTTTAACTTTTAATATCCAAAAATATTATAGTTATGATTCACATACTGTTTTCTATTCTTTATTCTTATTGACAATTAATTTTAAGGATTAAAATGAAGGATCATGTGAAAACCAGAAATGTAAAAAATTTGAGTGCACATAGTTGGAATTTTTCTCTAATAATAAATGTAATGATTATAAATACACGTTAAGCTCTCTAAATACTCCTAATTATTCATTATTTAATTAACTTACTAGAATATATTAGCAAAATAAAGTAAATTATATTTTTTTCAATAAAAATACTGCTTAAATGACATATATAATTACAAATTTGCAGTAATGACAGCATCATTTAAAATTACTTAAAACTGTCAAATAAATATCCAAGTTGATATACAAGAATAGCATAAAAGTAATTTGCAATTTATTCTTGAATACTTTTGACCCTCTTTATGAGAGAATAAAAAGGTTACTGTAGTATTCAAAAGAGACATTCGTATTTATCATCACATATTTGTTTATAATGGTGGTAGTTTTTAATGCCCATTAGAACAAATTTTCAAGATAACCATTCTAGATTCGATACGTATTCGGGAGATAAAATTCTTTAAAAACTATTATTGTATTTATTTATTTATTTTGAGAGATAAATGTTCTGATCAATTTAAGGTTCTTCGTTTTAAATATTGCTGAAATATAAAAGTAATTTACACATTTTTGAAAAGTATTTCGGAAATAAATAAATTTCTAATTTAAATTTGCTTCTGAAATATTTTTCAAAATGTGTGAATTACTTTTATATTTCAGCAATATTTAAAACAAAACTATTGAGAATGATATTGAGATCTTTTAATCTCTGCTGAAATCTCAAAAAATAGTATCATAACCAATTTTAAACTATTCTGATTAGCGATGCTTTTATATTTGTACCTCTAAGTTCCAGTAAAATTTTGATTCAATTATTTTCCGTAACCTACAAAAATCTTAGATTTTTTCTTACAGTCTTATTCATCACGAATATTTATAAGTCATAATTGAATTAAATATACATTTAATTTTTATACTACACATGTTTCACATTTACCCACATACATAATTGATGGTAATAAACACTGGAGTAGAGAGCTCAGAGGGGGCCTGGTAACAAAATTCCTTCGGGGCCCTTTTTTAGATATGGGAGTCCTGTTAGTGGACTGTCGTTACTTATGTAGGGCTTCGTATCATTGATATGGCTGATACGGCGGCAGCTACGCCCCTGGTAATAAATCTATTTAGTTTATTCAAGAAATTTAGTTAAATATCTTCTCAAAACTTTAATTACTATTTTGAAAAAATTTAATTATTATTCTGTTGAAGACTTTTATTTCTATTGCTTAAACGACATTTTTTCTCATAGATAATTAGCAATCATTGAGTAAAAAAAATGTTTGTTTATTAAAAAAAATTTACAGAAAGTAAAATGTAGTTAAAACAATCTCAATCTCTCTCCCCGTCTTCTGAAGAGAAATTTTAAAAAAATATCGAAATTAGAGCTCTAAGAAGAAATTTAGAAGAGAGTTCCCAACCAAAAAGCAGCCATTAAAAACTCAGAATGAAAGCTCACATCCACGAAAAGTAAAAAGCGAGCTCTGAGATATCGATTTTCATGTTTTGAGGGAATTTCGCCTCGTGATGACTGTTTACCGAAAATAAGGAATTTAAATGGAAAAGAAATTAATATGTATAGTGAATAAGGCTGAAAAATGTTACCAGAAGTTTAAGAATATGACACTTTTTTAACAGAAAAGTATTTTAAAAGTATAAATAAATAATATTCTGAGAGATCTACTTATAAAAGTAAATGGATAATTGTAATTTCTTCTAATAAATCTTATAGAATCGTGTTTGCACGCAAATAAGAAAGAAATAAAAATATAATTGACAAAGAATATTAAAATCCGATTACATTAATACAAAATGAGTTTCTTAAAAAACACAGCATGCATCTATAGAGAAAAGAAGCATTTTGAGTTATAACAAAGACTTTTTCTAAACTATAGCATAAGAGCAGACTATTTTTTTTATTGGAGGAATGTTGATATTTGAAACATATATACATCCAAACTTATTTTTATGTACTTTTTTTATGTGCGTTTTTTATGCGATTTTTGTATGTGGCATATAAAAAAATCCATAAATGCATATTATGAATAAAAATTAATAAAAAAGAAACACTTTGAAAAGAAAATCAACAGATGGCTGTCAAAATAATAAGCAAATTAAAGAGAATCCGATAAACAGCCTAACCCAGTGCTTCTCAAACTTTCAATATTTGCGACCCAATTTTCAGTCATAATTTTCGTCGCGCCCCTCTCATACAACAACTATGTACTGAATGCAATAATAATATACTTCGACGCTACAGCTACAATACGAATTTAATTATAAATCGTAAAAAATGTCAAGATAAGTATTAAATTTTGTATATAACAAGCCCATCGGAGACCCAAGTAATTATTAAACTTGTGTGTTATCAAATACTTTTTGCCTTACTGATACATTTATAAGTATCTTATATTAGTGTGAATATGTATTTTATTTTTATTGTGTCGGAATGTATTTTGTTTTGATTCTTTTCACTAAATTTTTTGAAAATTATTTTAAATGTTTTATTTTAGACTTTTCGATATGCTCGCGTCCCCTATGTAGGATTATCATGCCCCCTTATGCGCGCCCCACAGTTTGAGAAGTACTGGTCTAACCGATATTATATATATATACGTTTCATGAGGACTTAATGCGCTATTAATTGCATCCAGTCAACCAATTGACCAATATTACATCATCACATTATCAAAAATATGTTGATATTGCATAATTTAATAACATTGGTTGATAATCGTCCTGTGATTAACATACATACCTCTTGACAGTTAATTTTAAAATAAATTAAAAGAAAATTTATCATCTTTTTTATTTGGACATTATTTTTTATGCATTTTGCTTAGACATAATTTCTAAAAATAAATAATCAGGAAAAAATGAAGTATAAATAAAAACAATTTCTCTTGAAACTAAAGTTGCCGTTTTGGATCAAAAAGCAAAAGGCGATGGGTTCATATCCTTTGGTAAAAGAATTTCAATTCGATGTGTGAATCCACTTTAAAAGCCAAACAAAAAACTTATAACATGTAAGTTAACGTATAACATGTTAATTAACATGTAAGTGTAATGTATAATCTTGATACAAATGAAAGTATTGCAAGGGATTGCTATTCAAGAAATATTTTAAGAGAATACTATAAAGGAGCTCTTATTTTGAGTTCAAGAATTAACTCGAAAACGAATCGCAGTCGATGGAGAATTGATTAAAGAGAAAGTGTTTGGAAAATCAATTTCTAGCTACATCGTGAAATTTTGATTTACATGTTTTCTGTGTAGAACTTTATTTCCATGCGATTCCTTTTTACAGCATAAAAGTTTTTTTAAATGCGTTGTAAGCAATATAGCTCCTTATGAAGTTTCAGGATATTTTTCCTGTATTTCCTTTTATACTGTCCCTATTTCCCCCACAAAAACAGTTTTGAGTGTAATTAAATTATTGACGTCATTTTTATGCTTATTATCTTATTTTCTCGCTGGGCCTATAAGTTTGAATCTGTCTTTTTTTTAAACGTTATTGTAATGCATAATTTTTAACGCAATCGAGTTTTGAAAGATAAATGTCGTAAAATTCGGCGTATAACGTGCACCTATATTTTCAAGCTGCATTTTTTAATGTTTAGGTATAATCACCATATAATGCGCATCCTTTTTTTTACGAAGAGACCTGAAGTAAACTTGTGCAATGTTATAATGTTTGGAAGTTCTTTGTTTGAGCTATTATACCATGCTTTTGAAAAAATAGTATATTTCTAGAACTACAACTCTTTAAGTTTATAAGGAATGTCATTTATTTTAAACAGGATTTCGATATACGTAGAAGTCTAACTTTTTTATGTATAGCTCTCTTTTTTTATTTTCAAAACTATCATTTTTATACTCGGCGTATAAAGAGTACCCGTAAATTTCGATCTTATTTTTTGGGTTAAAAGTGCGCGTTATACGCTAGATACCTACCTCTGTTAATGCTCAGAAAAGAAATTTATCAAAATCCTGAAATAATTTACGTATTCATACTATTCAACTATTTTTCTTTCAACGACTGGGCTTAATTTTAAAATGAATGGCTAGATAAAGTTTTTCTTATATTGATTTATTATTAATTTCATCTCTTCTTCAACACATCTGAATATAGAGAAAGGTTTTTGCTTTTCAAAAGTAAAGGTCCATATACCTTTTATTGTTTTACAACTTTTCGAGAGTGAGATTAATAATTTATAAATTGGGAGCTTTCTAAACAGAAATATATATATATAACGTTCTACAGGAGAAAATATATTTTTGGAAAGCAAATGGATACAAAAATTACAAAATATATTTCCCCTCTTAGAAATAAATCACCACGTACGCTTAAAAGAAATTCCTTCATACGCTTTAAGGTATCTGACTACGTTCGGAACCGTGATTTTGTAAAAGCGTATAAATGGATAATATTTATGATATTTAGTGTCACTTAGATTAGAAAATGCATTTAAAATTGTTTTAAGAATATTATTACAAAAAAAAAGTTATTTATTATAAAAAAGTTATTTATTCTCCTTTTGTGAAAAATTCTTCTATTATAATAATATTTTACCTGTATATAGCTCAGACCTCTCTACAGAGGCTCAACTAGAATTTTTGACATATATAACTTAGAAGTGGGTTTATCCATATTTTACGACAACAGAGGGGAGCAGTTTTAAGAAAAAAACGCCGATAATTATTTCAATTGATTGTAAGTCTGAAAATAATGTGAATTTTCATAAATCCTATTTCAGACTCTTTGGAGAAGTCTACTTTATATAAGAAATATTATTATTTTAGAAGCATTTTTTATAAAAGGAGAACATTTTGAAAAAAGATTATTCTAAGTTAATTTTTTCCGAAAATATTGTATTTAAATAATTTGTTTTTGTCAAAAATATCCTTAAAACAATTTTATACATGTATTCTAATCTAAGTGACACTAAATATGAAAATTATCCATTTATGTGCTTTTTAAAATCACTGTTCCGAACGTTGTCGGATACCCTAAAAACAATAAATTGATTAACAAAAACTTTCTCCGAAACGTAATTTTATATTTGAAGAACTTTCTTTGTGAAATATTTAAGTAAACTGGAATAAAATTATTTGAAAAACTGTTACTTATTTTTCTAGATAGATTTAATCTTTAATTTCATCACGATTCGTTAAATACCTAATCTTAGCATACTCTTTAAACAAAAGACGACTTAAATCGACACTTTTTTCTCCGACTGTTCATTCTCAACGAGTTTATCGTCGCAGTTATCACTCTATTTAACAGAGCTAATTCTAATTACTTTGACTTTAACTTCAATTTTATACGCTTCGCAAAGGATGTACGATTTATCGCAATTTTGATCTGTTATTGCTCTAAGTATCATTTGCTTTTAATGACGAAAGCTCTTTTTCTTCGTAATATTTGATTGCCCTGGTTGTACTTTCTTTTCCAAGCTTCGGATCATTTACTGATAATGGTGTTGTAATGTCGCATGAAATCACCACTAGCGTAATTACCCACCTCATGCTTTAAAGTAATTTTTGATTGATTGGCTATCATTTCATAGAGTTACTAAATTCAAAATTAAGATAAAAATGGTAAAAGTAGATTTTGAACATTATACTAACGGTTGTAATTTATCGCTGTTAGTATCAAAGTAATGGCTTGGAAATATATGTAAAGAGAGAGAATACAAATAGCATTAAACGATCTTATGCCAAATTTTAAGTTTTATAAATTCCTGCATACATTTTTTTGCAATTTAAAGAATTGACATTATCTGGGCTGTTTAAGACAAAATAGCGAATTTTATTTATTCCAGGTAAGAAGCTGATAAGCCCAGTGGCTGAGTGGTTATTGCATCGCGCTTCCGCTCCGCAGGTCCGAGATTCAAACCTCGGACTGGGCAAGGTTGACTCAGCCTTTCATCCCTTCAGTGGGTCTATAAATGAGTACCAAGCTTGCTTGGGAACTTAACATTGGGGTTTTTCGCGTCAGACTAACCACCTGACTGGTTAATCTGCTCATGCACCTCTGGGTCCAAGGTCGTATATACTGAGTTGGGCACTGTAGGCCTTGGCCTTCATGGGCTGTCGCGCCACTGAGTTAAGGTATCCGACTACGTTCGGAACCGTGATTTTGCAAAAGCATATAAATGGATATTATTTATGATATTTAGTGTCACTTTAGATTAGAAAGTGTATATAAAATTGTTTTAAGAATATTATTACAATAAAAAATGATTTAAGTACAATATTTTGACAAAAAAGGAACATAGAATGACCAATTTTCAAAATATTCTCCTTTTGTGAATAATGATTCTATTATAATAATATTTTGCCTGTATATAGCTCAGAACTCTGCAGAGGCTCAACTAGAATTTTTGAAATATATAACTTAGAAGTGAGTTTATCCATATTTTACGACAACAGAGGGGAGCAATTTTAAGAAAAAAACGCCGTTAATTATTTCAATTGGAGATAAATCTGAAAATAATGTGATTTTTTCAAAAATACTAGTTCAGACTCTCTGGAGAAGTCTTTACTTTATATAAGCGCGCTCGAAATATTATTTTAGAAGCATTTTTTATAAAAGGAGAACATTTTGAAAAAAGATTATCCTAAGTTAATTTTTTGCCAAAATATTGTATTAAAATAATTTTTTTTGTCAAAATATCCTTAAAACAATTTTATACCTGTATTCTAATCAAAGTGACACTAAATATCATGAAAATTATCCATTTAAGAGCTTTTTAAAATCACGGTTCTGAATGTAGTCGGATACCTCAAGTTAAGTTAAGATGCTGATAAATTTTATAATTTCGTTATAACTGATGATAAAAAAAGCTTTCCCATACAATTTCTCAAAACCATACATTGAATTTTCATTTAACAAAATTTTTTATCAAATGTAAATGTTTAGTTTAAATTAATTTTCTAATGGGATGTAAATCTTTTTCTTTCTTTCTTTTTTTAATTACTTAGGGTTTTTATAGTTAATACTTACGAAACTAATTTTTCAGACTTTATTATTATGATTATAGAATAACTTTCGAAGCATAAAATGCAAAGAAAAACTATGTTGAGCGAAAAAATTTATTTACACAAAATAAAGTGCTAAAGGCATTTACGCAATTTAGTGGTCATAGAAAATATTGAAAATAATACACATCCTAATAATTATTTCAAAAGCTTATGGGATTTGATAATTATAACTTCTTATACAAGAATTATATATAGAAAAGATTTATGATAATTTTCAATATGATTTAGAAAAAGTACCTAAGATTACTCAGTGTTTCTTTTTCTCTTATAAAGCTGTTATTTAGTCAACGCGGATTTCATTCTTTTAAATGTATTGTCTTCTTAAATATATATAAACTTATCAGTAATTCAGTATCTCTAAGCCATTTCATTCTTAAAATGTTTATTTTTTAACGAATAACAATGGTTTGAATTTAAACATTTAGAAAAGTCTTTGAAGGAGCAGAAAGAATCGCTATATGTTAGTGATTTTCATAAAGAAGTAATTTACATTTGAACTATTCTAAGGAGAAAATACGACATTGAAGCATATAATTTTTATGTAAATTTTTTTGAAATCATTGCTAAAGCAATTATGTTAAAATTTTCTGCGTATAGCAGCATTATATACATATATTTATATTAAACGTTTTAGTAGAGCTCTTCTTCCTTCTTTATATTAAAAATAGCACTAAAAGAAATTATAAAAGCCCCGGTATTTTGTAATTTCACTATTTTTGAAAGAAAAACGAGAATATTTACTATTTGAAGCTATCCTTTTTTTAAATAAAAATTTAGCTTCAATCTGTTTTGAAACAAAATTCTTTTAAAGAAATGCTGTGAGTGGATGTTTAAAAAAGGAAGATTTTTTTTAACAAAGGAAAATAATAAATTAATCAATAGTTTTTCAAGATGCAAAGAGATTTAATTTAATGATTTTCCTATTAAATAACGAAAAAAAATATGTTAAAGTTTTTTCATTAACTTATACTGCGATCAAAAGTATTTTAAGAGACCGAATGAAAGAGAAAGATTTTAATCAATCAAATTAGAATTTTGTATTAAAGGATTCAAGGAAAAAGTAGAACACGAAACCGTCAATTAAATTGGGTACTTCGCACAAAATTTATTTTTCTGTAATAAAGAAACTACATGTTTCATAGAAGGCAATAAAACATTTATTTGAGTCACATATTCAAGAATAGTTTTTTTGTTTTTCAACACACGTAAAAGGCATGTATATATATATTCTTTTGATTAAAAAGCATCCACATTCTCATTAAAGAAATTTTGAACAAACTGCATAGATTATTGAATTTAAATATTAAAACTTCCATGAGATCATTGACTTATAAAATTACTACTCTTATTTATGAGTTTATTATGCATTAGAAAAGAATTTTTAGGGATACAATGAGAAAACAACGAAAAAAATTTTTGAATCCTGTTATGAAGCATAAAGCAGAAATACAGAAAAAAATTTCGTATTTCTTACCAGTTGAAGAAAACGAATTGTTCCTTTAAAGACACATTTGGACACAATCCACTTAGCAAACTTAGGGTATGATGCAATGAAGTTTCTGTGTGAAATTATACTTTCCCACTTTCAAACATTAAAGTATTCGACTACGTTCGGAACAGTGATTTTAAAAAAGCGCATAAACGGATAATTTTCATGATATTTAATGTCACTTAGGTAAGAATACATGTATAAAATTGTTTTAAAGACATTATGACAAAAAAAAAATTACTTAAATACAATATTTCGGCAAAAAATTAACTTAGAATAATCTTTTTTCCAAATGTTCTCCTTTTGTGAAAAATGCTTCTATTATAATAATATTTTGCCTGTATATAGCTCAGACCTCTCTACAGAGACTCAAATAGAATTTTTCAAAAATTCACATTATTTTCAGAGTTACCACCAATTTAAATAATTATTGGCGTTTTTTTTTTAAATTGCTCCCCTCTGTTGTCGTAAAACATGGATAAACTCACTTCTAAGTTATATATTTCAAAACTTCTAGTTGAGCCTCTGTACAGAGGTCTGAGCTATATACAGGCAAAATATTATTATAATAGAAGCATTTTTCATAAAATGAGAATATTTTGAAAATGGGTCATTCTATGTTCATTTTTTGTCAAAATATTGTACTTAAGTTATTTTTTATTGTAATGCTATTCTTAAAACAATTTTATATACGTTTTCTAATCTAAGTGACATTGAATATCATAAATATTATCCGTTTATACGCTTTTGAAAAATCACGGTTCCGAACTTAGTCGGATACCTTAATTAAAAAAAATAAAGATATTCATTTACGGTTCTTTTTTGTTGCTCCATAAAGAAAATATTAAAAGTTTTTACAATACTCTATAGCACGATTTCAATGTACGCACCATTAGTTGCACGCAACACATCGAGTCTACGCGAGATTTCCAGCCACGTTCTATGAAGCATTGTTTGATCAACAATCTGAATGGTCACAGTAATGCGACTTTTCATTTAATTAGTGTCACAAATTGAAGATTGGTAAACGTTGTTTTTCACGTATTCCTAAAAGAAGTCCAAAGATGTTAGCTCTAGAAACCTAGGTGGCCACGGTAGTGGACTTCCTCTTTCCATCCATCACCCGGAGATCTTTTTCTCACTTTCTATCTCCAGTGTGGTGGTGCTTCATTAACGCTGTACATGTGTTGCAGATTAAAATTTGGTAAAATATGTGCTACAACAACTTGTACTTGTTTTGCGTTGAAGTCATTTTGAAACGAGAATGTTGTGAAACTTTGACGTTGCACCTTCTAGAATGCATGTTATTAAACAGAAACTATAATTTTTTCTTTATGGAACATAAAAATCAGTAAGTGAAAATCTTTGTTTTTCTTATTTTTAGTTAATTTTTTAAAGTGTAGTCATACGTTTTGGACACACTATATATATTTTTCTCCAGATGTAAATATATGAATTGGAAAGGGGTTTTAAAAATCAAGTTAACAGAAAATTTATTTAATTTGAGTTTTTATAGTATTACATATTCACACGTATTTAAAGTTAAAAATGAACTAATTCAGCTTTTGCTAAGTAAAAATAAACTACTTAATGATCTTAAGTAGTTTATTTTTCAGTTTATTTTGGTTCAAATCCAAACTATACTTTTGAAAAATAATCTTAGTGCCCATGTATGTTGAGTCACTCTGGCCTCGTTTGTTTTTATGAAGGATGGAATTATGTTTATAGTGTCTGGACTGAAATACTTTTTAGAAGGAAAAAGAAGAAAAAAAAAAAGGAGACAAACGCTTTTTTTTCCTGCAGTGTTTATAGAAGATTTTCTTTCTGAAGATATATTTGATATTTACTGAACTAGTAATAAGAAAATCTCATAGAATTTTTAAGATTATGCATTGCATGTGTAATATTATGTATCACATTTCAAGCAAAAAGGTTTAAAAAGTAGCAATCGTCATAAAATTGTATCGTTCTTGTTTTATTGCTCATGAATATATATGTACATGGTTCTTACGAAGTTTCTACATTTACAGTTCATGCATTTTCTTAACACTGTGTACATTTTCCCCAGCGTGTCCGTATGAAGCTATTTTATATAAAAATTACAAAAAACTGGGAAAAGAAATTCTAGTTCCAGATGAGAATGATTAATGCACACATTTATCATATAATTATATCATATAAAAAGAAATTTAATATATATATATATATATGTGTGTGTGTGTGTTTAATCATATAACTGTATACACACAAAAAAGTTTATTTAAATGTTTTAAAAATTGCTTCAAAAGAGCTACAAATAAAACAAAAATAATTGTTCTAAATGAGATTAAACTATTTGTTTTTGTTGGGTTTTAAAGTATCATAGTTAGAAAAAGAATTAAAAAAATTAAGAAGCTGGGACATCAAAGAATGATTAAAAATTCTTGACAGAATATTTCAATAAGAATGAAGTTATGAATCGACTGTTTTAAATTAATTATTAACTACTGATGGTTTCTGAATTTTAAAATATTAATAATGAATACACTGAAAAATTTTAAGTTTTTTACCTCCTGAAATTCAAGAAATATGTCCGCTGTTATAGAAATAGTAATAAAATCGTCACATTTGAAGAATTTAAAAAAATATATATAACTTTCTGGATAAAACTTTCAAAAAACTCCGTTATTATTTTTAATATTGAGAGATTATTTAATTCTGGAAAATAATAACATGAATTTAAAAGATTTTCATAAAAATTTTAAAGAATTTAATATTGACATGAATGTATAAATTATAAGAACTTGATACATAATTTATGCTTCCAACAGAAAACAAAAGTATAAAGCGTTTGAAACTAACAACGTTTACTTATATTTTTGAAACGAAGAATGTACATATAATAAACTTTTCAAGAACATATTTTTTAAACCTTTTTCTTGATCAGCGAAACCACTTTCGTTATTAGCTTAGTTATTGATTAAATTGTCTTTTAATTTTTTTAATGTTTCTAATCTCCTAAATTGAGTAATATTTTATACAAAGTGTTTAAGATCATTTTCCAAGAGGTGAAACAATTTAACCTCTACCTTCTTTCACTTTTCATTAACTTTCTTAGTAGACAAAATTTTATTTCTAAAGTAGATACATAGTATTTTGAGCTTCAATAGATTTAACGTGTATTAAAACCTTCAACAAAAAAAAAGGCGGATATTTAGTGGCTCCATGACTCAGTATATAAATATCTATTTGTATTTCGAATTTAATTAATCGAAATAAAACTAATATAATTATTTGAATAATTAAATTCGAATTTTGTTTGGATATGCTTAAATTAATATTAAATGATTCATATAATTTAACGATTAGTATGAAACCCATTAAGAGATTATATCGAGGTTCACTGATAATAATTCATTACATCAGCGTTTCTCAAACTGTGGACCATGCCCCACTTCCGGGGTGATAACTCTACGAGGGAGGCGCGAGCATATTGAAAAGTCGTAAGCAAAAGATTATTTTAAAAAAATATTAGTACACTGGAAGTAAACAAACAAAATACATTCTGACAAAATAAAATACACATTTACATTGATATAATAAACTTAAAAATGTATCAGTAGTACTGTATGTATCAATTAATTTAATAATACAATAAGGACAAGTTTAATAATTACCAGTGACCTCATGGGCTTGTCATATATAAAATTATATACAAAAATTAACACTTATCTTTTTTGTACGGTTTATAATTAATCCCTTAACTGCAGATTAAAAATTACGCAACTCCCTCCCCAATATCACTATTTACCACGTAGGCGCGCATATTATGTGATGTATTGGGAGAGTGTGTGTGTGAAGAAAAGGAATAAATAAGAAAATTCTTTGCAAATACTGTTAAAGTCCTTTTTTTTGTATTCCAAAGCCTTTGGAATAATTTTATGGATAGCGGTGCACAGAAAAGATTGTACTTCGGAAAGACGTATATATACGTCCGGGGAAATTAATGCTTTGGGTGAGCGAGATGTTTATGTACGCTGGTGTCATTTAAGAGGTTAAAGCCGTGTTGTAGGTTTAGTGTCAAAATATAGTATTACTGAATTCAATACATTGTTACTGTAAGGAAGGGGAGCTCGTTGAAAATTATGATTGAATTTGTGGGTCGCAAATATTTAAAGTACGAGAAGCACTGCATTACATATATATAAACCTCGTACTTATGAATCATGGTCAGGTAATGAGTACAACATCTAAACTGGCACCCCACTCTCCAAACTTTCCTCCACGCCAGAGTGAGGGCTTCGCCTCGCTCATATTGGGCACATTGGATTCAAAAGTAATGAAATAAAAAATAATCTTGTCAAAGGGAAAGAGTTATATGTAAAATATATAGATTTTGAACTAAAACATTCAAAATATAATTGCATATAAATGTTTCAACGAATTACAAAAAGGAAATCACAAAGATTTGAAGTTGTTTAACTTAATTGTGAGAATTTCTGAATTATTTTCAAGGGGATGAAAGGACATTGTAAACGAATTAGTTACAGATAGTGCCTTTGTATTTTGTCATGAAATGTCTTTTAATAACGAGTTTTAAAGTTCAAAAGTTTGAAGACCATTGTCAGCGTTATCCTTCTTTATTGCAAAAAGGGAGTCAAAGTGTAAATGCACCTACGATAGTGTTTATCAAAGTTAATTTTTGTGGTGATTAGTTTTCACACACATAGGAGAGAGAGAGAGAACGTTAAAGTACCGTATTTATGTTCGAATCTAAGCCTCCATCGATTCTAATCTGCACCCCAAATTCTCAACATATTTTTGCAAAAAATGAAAGACAGGGTTAAAAATTTTTTTCAATATCCAATAATTAAGAAATTAAAAAATTTAAAATAAAAGAACTAATAAGAGATGTGAATAATTAATTTATTTTAGCAGTATTAAAGATTTTATGAATACATACAGGAACTCATAATTGCTCTTACCATCAGTATCATGTTTAATTTTCCCCATCTAACGAAATTTTCCGTCTTGGATTCTAAGCTGCACCCGATTTTCAGTACCATTAACATTGAAAAAAAAATGCTGCTTAGATTCAAGTAAATACGGGAGATTTTGGAAGATATGAGAGATACTAAATTGATATACAGCAATTTTTTAAAATTATATTAATAAAAAATTGAAAACTGTTTACTAACAAGTAATATAAAAAAAATTAAGTCAATTCCTACTTAGAACAACACAAAGAAAATTTTTATTTTAGTTACTTTTATTAAATAATTACAATTAATATAAATATGTATATACATATGATAGAATCACAATATTAAGTGGCAAAATAGAAAGCGATTTTCCTTGCAATTTTCCATTTTTATTTCTATATAGGGTGTTGGACTATTTTTTTGTTTGTTGCTATTTATTCATTAATTAAATGTAATTATTTTAATAAAATAGTATCGTAAAAAAGAAATCACATTCTCATAAATTAGGCCATTTCAGGTGGAATTCGAACCCATGGCCTTTGGATTTGAAGTCCAACACGCTACCCATTGCGCTACAGGGACACAACAAACAATTTTCCTTTCTATATATACTGTTGGACTATTATTTTTGTTTTTTACTATTTCTTTTTTTAATTTAATTAAGGAATTAATATTTGAAAAACTCTATTAACATCAAGTGTCACACACTACAAGTTTAAAAAATTAACTTGAACTTGAATGGATGAATAGAAAGTATTTTACTAACGATTGAAAATTTAAACAAGATATATATATATATATATATGGAGAGTGTGAACTAATAGTAGGAATTGAAAAAAATGGAAACTATCAACTAAAAAAAAACTCAAGATAGAGCTATAACTCGTCAGTAACTAAAGTATCTGAAATATATATTAAATATAAGCACAGATGTTTTATATGAGTATTTTCTTCTAAAATTCTGCTTTAAAAATAATGTGGCATGAAATATAAAACATTTATTTTGTAAGTGGATAAATAAAAAATATAAACCAGTTTATTCAGGAGCTTCATTCACAAAAAGGGCGTTTTTGCTACAAACAACTTATTACATACACATCCGCATGGGATAAAGATTTTAAGAAACAACAGATGTTTTACATTATATCTTATCTCACTCTATATCTTCCTGTGAGCGATACGCTGTGCTTAAGCCTTATGGCAACAAATTCGCCCATATCTCACATATTTATGATGAAATGTCAAACATACCCTTAATACTTTCCATAAAAATATGATCTAGTTGAAGTGTAACTTTTAGATGTGATTTCGTTTTATTAGGATTAATATAAGCTAGTGCAGCAAACTGATATGAAAGTCCATTTTGGTATCTTCTAATTTAACAAACAATACATTTTCGACTTTCGTGTATCCAATGCAATTACCAGCGACTTCGGCTCAGTCTAATGAAGGTAAGGGAATACTTACGCAGCTGCAAGATTCCCAGCTGCGTCACCACTAGCGCAATGAAATGATGTTGGCTCTTGTGGGTTCCTTTGCTCAAAACGAGCATTTTAGGGTTATGTTTATTTTATCTCCGTTATTAATATCTAATTGAATGAATGCGGGATATGCTTAGCCTTTCGAATTTAAAAAAGGGAATAATAATATAACATTCTTTTCAACAATTCTGAATCTGGGCAATAAATAAATATATCATTGTTAAAAGGGTGAGGGAATGTATTAGAGAAATTGGAATGATCTGAATTTATTTTAGAGACTAAAATGCAAGACATCTTTGTAGGAAAGTTTCGATATTTTGAATAATGTTTTATTTTAGTACTTTGATGCAACTTTTTATGCATGCTTAATACAATATTAGGAAAGTTCTTGTTAAGTAGAATTTTTTATTATAATGATAAGAACTGTTATGCATTTAATCACAGTTGAAAAGGGAGCAATAATGCGAACTTTCTGGTGAGTCTTTTTTCAACATTCGTTGATAATAACAACACTTAAAGATTGTTCGAGGACTTAGATAAACCATCTGAAAAATGCAATTATATTATATAAATAAACTTACTACAATGTGGCTTGGGAAATGTGGAAATTTTCCTACAATAGGCCACGATTCTATAGTGTACGTATAGATGTGATATTACAGACCTTATTCAGGGATTTTGATACTCAAATATTTTTGGTTTTAATGCAATCGTGGAAAGGCATTTAGACGTTTAATATCCATATTTTATTGAAGAACAAACGGGTATAAAGCGGTGACACGAAAGTTACAGCGCAAACGACAATAGACAAACACGTGAGCATCGAATAAAAACATTCATTGTTCGCTCCTGAGATCTCATCTATATATTGTCTAGGTCAGTGGTATTCAAACTGTGTTCCACTGTAACTGGGGTACCACGAGGCATACCCAGGGGTTCCATGAGTCACAAGAAAAAACCGAAAAGAAACTTATAAATGTGTATGCAAAATGGATTCATGTTCTGTATGAAGTTTATATGCCCACAAGAATTTAAAGCTGATCCCTATTCTTAAGAAACTGAAAATTTTATTTATACATAATAACTTTATTTTGCAATACTTTTTAAACTTTTATTATAACATATAATAAAAGAATATTATATATCGTAAAATCCGGCGTATAAACCGCATTTTGGGAACAAAAAAAATGGGATCGAATTTAAAGGGGTGCGTTTATAGCCGGGTATAAAAAACGTTAGCTTTAAAAATAACAAAAGAGATGAGCATAAAAAATTTACTTCTATATGTATCGAAACGCTGTTTATTTAAAAAAAACACTGCCTTACTAAAAAGAGTTGAGTTCTGAAGTACTATTTTTCAAAAGTCTGGAATAATACCACGAATATATTACTTTAAAACATGAGAGAGATGTATACTAATATTTCATATTTCTTCGTTAAAAAGGGGGTGCGCGTTATACGGTGAATTTACTTAAAACGCCGGATTTTACGGTATATATATATATATATATATATATATATATATATAACGTTTTATCTTTATATATATTACCTACTAGATTGTGTATATTTTATTGTTTACTATCCCGGATCCCTCGAGATAGTTTTATACTCGTTAGTACAATGTCTTGCAAAACTAAATTGTTTCCTAATGGAAGATGCCCCTTTTTGTTTTTGTGGAAATACACCTACAATAAAGGAAAGGGGACAACTTATCAATCTATCAACATATTCGATGTTAAAAATCTAAATTAAAGCAAGAACAGCTCTTAAATTTTATGTAGCCAGTTCACGCAAAATATACGGTATTTCTCACAGATAAATATTTGAATGCCATTCAGAACAATGTGTATAAGTGAAAAATATTTCTCGACTTGAGTGGTTACAAAAACTAAATATAGAAGTAAATGAAACTCAGAATATGTAATGTGATTGGAGTTAATTTCAATAGAACTAGACTTCGACAGTTGTGTGAAAAAATGCAAGCACGTATCCCAGTTACTACACATAATGCAGATTAAGCAGGGACAGAAATCATTATTATTAACGAGTAAAATATAAAAGTAGACTAAAATTTGTTAATATATAAATGCAATGCTTTTTTAATTGCCTTTACATTGATCTATCGTTCATCTATTTTAAATATTATTTTAACATATAATTCTTCGTGTGGGGAATAGAGAGTTCAACGAAAATACTTTCTAGTTCTAGGGGTTCCACGAAAACACTTTGTAGTTCTAAGAGTTCCACACAAAAACACTTTGTAGTCAAGGGGTTCCACATGAGTTGAAAAAGTTTGAAGACCATTGGTCTAGGTCAACCAGTAGCTATTCAAATCATTTGATTTCCGGTAAAGACTCTTCTGATTGACTCGAATACATGGGTGATGCAAGATTGCATCATCCTGCTTTAAAGAAGCCGAAGATTTAGTTTCCCGCTAGGCGGGTAAAGTAGAAAATAATTATCACGTGAAGTTTTGGAAGGCTCAAGATCATTATGAATTAAAATCCCTCAAGAGAAAATTTACGTTAATTATTATGTACATATTCACAAATACGTATTTGTAATTCTTTTTAGCTTATATTATATTAATTGTCAAGTCAATTTTTCGTAGAGTAGTGTTAGCAAGCGCTTATATCTAGGGTAATGTTATACTAAGTGATTCCAGCATAGAGAACAGTCAAAGAAAAACTTTTTTCTTTCCTTTTTTCCCTCGTTTCTTCTATCGAGCTTTTACTTTTTATTGCGGGGTTCCCTATTTCGAAGCAGAAAACGTTTTTTATTATTTTGCTTACTTCTGTGTTCGTGCAGCTGTGGAAAAGGGTTTTATATTTTCAACATCGTAGAGAAGGTAAATTATTTGTAGCGATTTTTACTGTATCAGTGGCGTAACTAGTTCTGTGAGTGGGCCCTATATCAAAATTCTCTGGAGGCCATTTCTTAGAAAATAAATAAAAATAATTGCTTTAATAAAACTTTTTTAGAAGTGCCTAAACCAGCGTTTCCCAAACAATGGGGCACCCCCTAAGGGGGCGGGATAACTCTACAAGGGGCCGCGAGCATATCGAAAAGTCGAAAACAAAAGCTCATTTAAAAAAATTATTAATTTACTGAAAGTTAAAACAAACAAAATGCATTCTGACATGATAAAAAATAGAATACTCATTTACACTGATATAATACACTTATAAATGTATCAGTATATTCAACAGTGTATTTTATAATTAATTTAACAATACTAAAATTAAGAACAACATTAATAATTACCAGTGACTCCATGGGCTTGTCATATATAAAATATATACAAAAATTAACACTTATATTGATAATTATATATATATAGTACGTTTTATAATTAATTCCTTAATTGCCGATTAAAAGTAACTCGATTCGCTTCCTGGGTTTGTGAATATTAACGTCACACTGTTCAGCTACACGATGGCTTTTGATGATAGACCTCGTAATTTTGAACACGGTCAAGTGAAGAGGACGACACCTGAGCTGGAATCCCCCTCTCTTAACTGCCACACCAACGGGAGAATGTTTGAGCTCTCGACAGATTTAACGTGCATAGTTCAAATACACGGCGAGTATTTAGTGGTTCTGGGCTCGAACACGTGACAAGCCAGCCACGATCCGATACCTTGACCACTATGCTAACGTGGCCGCGATTCGCTCCCTAGTGAATGAATGAGTGAATATTAACGTCGAACTTTTCAGCTATACGAGGGCTTTTTGTGACGGATCAAATAATTTTGAACCATGGTAAAGTGAAGAGGAGGGCACCTGAGCTGGCACCCCCTCTCTTAACTACCACACCACACCACGGGAAGATGTTTGAGCTCTCGACAGATTAAACGTGCATCTCTGCCCTACATGGTGGGTCTTTAGTGGTACTAGGCTCGAGCTCATGACATACCTGACATGATTTGATACCTTAAGCACTGGGCTACTGCAGCCCTGATTCGTTCTCTAATGCAGCCGTCTTCCACGTACTTGTTTGTCACGAGTTTGAGCAAAGTACCACTGAAGACCCACCATGTAGGGAAGCGATGCACATTAAATCTGTCGAGAGGTCAAACGTCCTCCCGTTGGTGTGGTGTGGCAGTTGGAGATTGGGGTACCAGCTCAGGTGTCATCCATGTCACTTGAGCATGGTTCAAAATTACGTGGTCCGTCGCCAAAAGCCCTCGTATAGCTGAACAGTGCGACGTTAATATTCACTCACTCACTTCACGAACTCGTAGGCGCGAGTATGTGATGTATTGGAGGGGGGAGAAAAGAAATAAAAAAACAAATCCTTTGATATAAGTAAATCCTTCGTAAACATTGTCAAACTCCTTTTATTGCATTTTAACACCTTCGGAATAATTTTATGGATAGCAGTGCACACAAAAGATCGTACATCGGAAAGACATATATATGTCCGGGGCAATTAAAGATTTGGCTGAGCGTTATGTTTATATACGCCGGTATCACTCAAGAGGTTCAAGTCTCATTCTAGTTTTAGTATCAAAGTATAGTATTATTGAATTCAATATATTGTTATTGTACGTGGGAGGGGCGAGGTGCGATGAAAATTATGATTGAATAATGGGTCGCAAATATTGAACGCTTAAGAAGCACTGGTCTAAATGTTACGCATGTTGGGTTCCTGTAGCTTGGGAGTCCTATATCATTGATATGGCGGTAACAACACTCCTGACTGCAAATGAACGTAATGCAAACTAATTGAAAAACTCTTAGCCATATATAATAGTGCCGAATGAAGAGAAAGAACCGTTTTTTAAAATGAAACGCATATCCCTTCATACATTCTCGACAAACTATAATAAGTGACGATGTGTGTGTGAAATAAATTTTATAAAATAGCATTATGTGTGTTTCAGTTTGATATTTAACTCACAATCTCATGATCTTTTTAGTTTTTATACAATGCTGAATTGTATGTAAGTTTTTTTATGTGTATATACCGTATTCAGACCGCTCCCCAAATTCTCAACATGTTTTTGTGAAGAAATGAAAAATACTGTAAAATGGTTTGTGTCGATATATCCGATAATGACAAAATCAAAGAAAATTTAAAATGAGAACTAATAATAATTGAATAATTAATTTTTTGAACAGTATTAAAGACTTTTAAGTACACTAACCGTATTAAATTCTAACCGTAAGAGTATCACGATCGATATCCCCTATTCTGCGAATTTTTTTCGCCTTCGATTCTAAGCCTCACCTGATTTTCAGTAGCATTAACAATGGGGAATTTGTGTGGCTTAGATTCGATTGATTGATTGATTGAATATTAACGTCGCACTGTTCAGCTACTCGAGGACTTTTGGCGACGGACCACGTAATTTTGAACCATGGTCAAGTGACGTGGACGACACCTGAGCTGGCACCTCCCTCTCCTAACTACCACACCAACGGGAGGACGTTTCAGCTCTCGACAGATTTAACGCGCATCGCTGCCCTACACGGCGGGTCTCCCTTTAGTTTTTTTTTTACTGGGCTCGAACTCGTGACAAGGCAAGCCACGATCCGATACTTATACCACTCGGCTACCGCGGCCATAGGATTAGATTCGAAAAAATACGGTAGTTATGTAATAGAAACGTTTAAAACGTATTCTATTAAAATTAATTTTTTTTCTGTTTTAGAGCCAAAACTCCTAAGCTTTTTCGTAAATTTTAGTGTCTTCTGTAAAGCATTTTCAGAAAAGCATTTTTAAGGAATACATCTATCGTTTTGTTGAACGGTTGCCTTTATTTTCATATTATTGGTTCCCTTAGTATTTGTTCAAATTGTTAGCAAGATCTGGATCAGATTGCAATATTATTATTTCGGAACCATTGCATGACTAATTAATATGAAAAAGAGGAAACGATTATTTATTTTGCGAATCAAAAAGACTTTACAATGTTTTTCTAAAGGGAAGTAATGTATTATTTCCTTGAAGGGATACATGCATTATAAAATTTTAAGAATTATAATTCATTAAAATTCTTTGAGCACTATTAAAGGCAACTAATTAACAGTCCCGTTTAACCCAATCTCTAAATCTTTATTTTTGAGAAACCCCTTATTAGATTTTTTTTTTTGTTTTAAAATAAATTTATATCACTTTAGAAATTATATTTACACCATTGAATTTTGTGTCGACTGTCATTAAATTGGATGCAAATGTTATTTTTTTAAGCTCAGCCACCGTTTTTTGAAGCTTTTTTTATAAATATATTTTTAGTGTGCGTGTTTTATGAGATTTGCTCTCACACTTTATTTCAGAATTTTCTATTTTTCTGGTTTCTTTCATGTGTATAACGTAACTAGATTTTATTTCCCATTTAATACAAACAAGGGACATTTAATACATGAATTACCCAAAATTTAGACAAAGATTTCAATAATCAAAAAAATATAAGTAAAATATAAGTTCACGTCACTTGACCATGGTTCAAAATTACGTGGTCCGTCGCCAAAAGCCCTCGTGTAGCTGAACAGTGCGACGTTAATATTCACTCACTCACTCACCCACCCAGGAGATGAAATTTAGCCCAAAATGCCAAAAAGTTAGACTGAGATCTCTGGAAATATATTTTTTACAATGGTATTTCAATAATAACAAATACATTTGTTTCACGTATATTGAAAGGGTGACGTGAAACATCCAATACAAAAAAATACAAGGTAGGGGGGGTATATAAGCCCAAACAATATAATAATATAACATATATATATATATATATATATATATATATATATAAGTTTTATTTCAATTCCTCAGAAATATTTCTCTCTGAAAAATAGTGCTCTTGCAAAATCGCTTCGAAGAAAGATTTTTCTGTCAATTACATGAGATCTTTTAGTCTTTATTCTTTTAAAAATATTTAACATCTTTATAAATCACTGTCTCTTTCACATTACATCTTCTAGCATTTGGCGTAACCTAATACAACGAAACGAATTTTTAACAATTTTTGTTCCGTTATTCGTGTTTGAAACAAAAAAGAATTTTAAGAAGACAGAAATTTTCATTCAAAAGTACGAAAAAGTTAAACGTTTTTTAAAAAAACTAGCCGAAAGGAAATTTGCACATAAACTGTTTTTCTTAATATTGAAATCAATCGGCAATAAAAATAGTGATTAATCTCTGTGATTGAAAATTTACAACAAAATAATGATTAGGTGAACACGAAACTTATTTTTTCCATTTTTAAAGAGATTTTAATCTAAAAGATTTAAAAAAGTTTTTTTTAGAGATGGTTGACGTTCAAAACACACAGTTAAATATTTTTACAAATATTCACTATACAAAATATATACGTTTGGCTTAATATAAAGGAAATAATTCATAACAGAATTAAATTTCATTAATAAAATTAAAGTTCTTAAATAACTCTCGCAGAAATCATTTCCTGGAATTACACATTTTCAATAAAAAAGCTTATTACAACTAGGCCCGTACTGGTTATTAACACTAGAAAGAGACTGAAACTTAGTATATACCTATATTGCCCAAAAGCAGTCAAAATGACTGCATTGTGAAAGAATGATTAATGTATTAAGAAATTTGTTCACTTCACTTCACTTTGAAAAAAATATATTCTAAAAAATTCTAAGGAATTATACATTATATATGTAATTGTTTTTCTAATTGAAATTAAAAAACAGGCAAAATGACTTCCTTGGGCAATCTAGTGTTAAAGAAGTACAGTCGGACAACGATTTCACGAACCCCTATTTAACAAATTTTTATCTTTCCCCGATTAAAATGAAGGCAAACCCCCCAATTTAACGAAATATTCCAGCAGCTGGAATTTTTTTTATTATTTTAATAGTTTGTATTAGAAAAAATTGGATTTTTTTTTCAAATGACATGTTTTTTTTGTCCAGAAAAGAAAAAGTATTTTCTTGTATGTAGCAAATATCTACTTTGAGGAAATTTTTGATTTGTCGGAGCCAATAAATAGTGATTCTATTGCAGAAATTGGTAAAGTTCTTGTCAAAACTGTTACATTTTCAAATGTTTTATATAGTTTGGAAACTGTGAAAACATACGTCTCTTTTATGTAGCACGATGTAAATAATGCAGTATTTTTTTTCTTTGCATTAGATCGAAAAAGAACTTTTTCGAGTTAGGAATCAAAAAGATTTTTATACATCTATTAGTCAGTATTTTAAAATTTTCAATTAACTGGTACGTCAATAATTCACTATTAGTACTTTGACCTGTATTGAATAAAAAGTGTGTAATCTTTAACTATGGATATTTTTTTGTGTAGTGGCTTGTAAAATTTCCAGAAGGTAAGTGCAGAAAAAATTGCATTTTGTTTGACTCCCCCTCTCCCTTCTCCCCTCCGATATAACGAATAACCCCGATTTAACGAACAAAACGTTCGGTCTCGATGAGCTCGTTAAATCGGGTCCGACTGTATTTCGAAGCTACTTGAAGACTATGAGTGGCGAATTTCATAAATGTAGTCATGGTCACAATGGTATGGAAGTTTAGAGTGGGGTTCTAACTCAGGATTCGTCCTCGTCACACATTTGGCTGTGGTTCAAAATTATAGTGTCCGTTGACTGACAATAGCCTTCATGTAGCTTCACACACACACACACACACACACACACACACACACACACACACACACACACACACACACACACACACACACACACACACACACACACACACACACACACACACACACACACACACAATGTGACTTTAATAAAAACCAAACTAATCAAACGAATTGTAAAGAAAATCCGATATAACACAAGTAATATAAAGAGAAATTAAGTGAATTCCTACTTAGGTCAACAAAGAAAAAATTTATTTTAGTTACTTTTTATTATAAATAATTACAATTAATATAAATCTGTATATACAAATGACACAATATTAAGTGACAAAATAAGAAAGCGATTTTCCTTGCAATTTGCCATTTTTCCTTTCTATATAGGATGTTGGACTATTATTTTGGTTTGTTACTATTTATTCATTAATTGGAAATTAATAATTCTAATAAAATAGTATATTAAATATAAAATCACATTCTCAGAAATTAGGCCATCCGAGGTGGGATTCGAACGTATGACCTTCGGATTAGAAGTTCTACGCGCCTACCCATTGAGATACAGGAACACAAAGAACGAATTTCCTTTCTATATAGGGTGTTGCACTATTATTTTTGTTTGCTATCATTTATTCATTTTTTAATTTATTTAATGAATTAAAAAATATTTTAAAAAACTGTATTAGTGTCAAGGGTCATCCGCTGCAAGTTTAAAAAAATGTATTTGAACTTGAATGGATGAATAGAAAGTATTTTATTAACGATTGTTATAAGATACTTTGTTATTTTATTATATATATATATATAGAGAGAGAGAGAGAGAGAAGTGAACTAATGGTTGTGGAATTGAAAAATAGGAAGAGAGAGAGAGCGAAAACTACCTTTCCCACACGCAGTTTATATTAAACTAAAATTGTGGCTCGCGAGATTTAATAATATGATATATTTTTTAAAGCAGTTAATGAAAATGTTATAATAATTTGTCTCCATCTTACTTAATAAATGTTACTGTTGATATTGATATATATATAGCTTTTTATTATAATATCGCATTAAAACAATGCCAGAACTATTGGTGAATGACTACGTATCTTGAACCAAGAACAACTGAAGAAGACGACACCTGAGCTGGCATCCCACTCACCAAAATGCCACACCATCCCAATAGAGTCCTGATAGATTAAAGTGAATCATCTCTTAATGCTAATGGTTTTAATTGAATCACGGGTATAGAACCCATGATTGAGTTAAGACAACGTCAGACTTTAACTTGATGCCGTGAATATCCGACTACTATAGCCTTATAATTTATTATGGATATTATATACCGTATAATATGGCGAATAACGCGCACTCATACTTTCATGCTGCATTTCTTAATTTTTAGGTACATTCGCCGTATAACGCGCACCCTTTTTACGAAGAAACCTGAATGTACATGTTTTTTTTTAAATCATTTATTCGATGTATTATCCTAAGTTATATAAAAATTGTATACTTCTAAAACTTAACCCTTTAAGCTCATAAGAGGAATGCCATTCCTTTTAAATGAGCAGTATTTTGATACATGTAGAGGTCTAAATTTTTTACGCTCTTCTCTTTTTTTTTATTTTTATAGATCTCATTTTTACACCCAGCGTATAACGTGCACTCGTAAATTTCAATCTTATTTCTTGTGTTAAAAGTGTGTGTTATACGCCGGATTTTACGGAATATGATTTTTACAACAAGTTTACTTTATTGTTTTTATTTCTAGATAGAGATTCCAGGTTTTAGATTTAATCATATATAAGCTATTCTATGGTGTAAGAGAAATATGCGACATGATAATTTCTCATTAATACAGCTTTGAAATTATTCGCCTAAGCATTTTATTTACATTAATATGGCATCACGTTTTGCATCGATGTAATCAGTTACTCTTACAGTATAGTCGCCCATTTGTATAGTGGTTAGCGACTCTGACCTCTATGCCGTAGGGTCTGGGTTCGAATCTCGGAGAAGGCATGGATGTTAGTCAAGGTATGGTGCCTTCGCGGCATAGAGGTTCTCTAAAATAGATATCGAGCCGCAAGCTGCCTCGTGAGGTTGGTGGAAGGGGGAAAGAGGTGGCAGGCCCCTGACCAACTCCATAGTGTTCTCCTTCAAAATTGGGGTGGAACTGAGCCAAATCTTGCTCAAAGCTACGGATAACGACAGGCACTTTTCATGGGCCTCGATCTGACATCGTCAGACAGCTGTGTGGCAATAGTCTCAATAACAATTCTTATATATTGCTATAGACAGGACTTCTGAGTCTTTCCTAGGATAAGAGTAAGTTCTACAGAAAGCAAACTAAAGAATTTCATCGAATATAATGCTTATGTGTAAATAGTGTTATTATATTATCCATTAATCTTTTAATGTAAAAGTTTTAAATCAACTAATATCCCTGATGTTAATTAGGGTTTGCATATTTTTAATAAAACAAGAGTAATAAAAAAAAATTTTTTTTTAAGTCAGTTTCTATTTAGATCAAAGAAAAATTTTATTTTAGCTACTTTTTATTAAATAGTTACAATTAATATGAATATGTATATACATATGACAGAATCACAACATTAAGTGGTAATTCATTTTTATTAATTATCATTAAAGTATCGTATTGTGTCGATAACGCCCAAGTCGCAAACGTGGCTGTATTTGTAATTCTTTGAATAATTAGTTTTAATCAATTAATTTTTATTAATTATAATTATATTATTGTATTGTCATCCAAAATAATCATGCATATAAAATTTCAGCTCAATTGAGCGCTTTAAAATGTATTTTATTAACGATTGAAAATTCCACCAAGACAAATAAATAAATATATAGAGAGTGTGAGTTAATAGTACGAATTGAAAAAAAATCTAATCTTGACTTGTTATAAGCAACCTGACGTCCATTTGCGACGTACCTCATAATTTTAAACCATGGTCAAGTGATAAGGATGACACTTGATCTATTACTCTCCAAACTTCCACACCCTGCCGGCTTGAGGATAACCTCGTAAAAGATTTGAATTTTTGAAGCATTAAGATTTCTTTTAGGTATTAGCTTATTGCACTAAAAGAAGTAATATTTAATTGTATGTGGAATGCATTGCATTTTAATAACCTTTTTTTTTTCATTTTTATATTTACGTACTTGGGAAATTTGATTTAACAGAATTTTGGTCTTTATTTAAAGTCTTATACTGGTAAAATGCATGACTAATGTAAATTTAATTAGTTGATCTTCAATAAATTTTTAAAACTGTAAATATGGGAAAATGTCTATGAAGTTTAGGTTTGGTATTTCGGTTCAGTTACTAATTTTTTTGGGTTGAATGAGTGAATATTAACGTATCCTTAATCAGCCACACGAAGGCTTTTAATGACGAACCTCGTAATTTTGAACCATAGTCCAGTGACGAGGACGACGCCTGAGCGGGCACTACTCCCCCCTTCCATGCCATACCAACGGAAGGATGTTTTAGCCTCGATATATTTAATGCGCATCGCCCCCCTCTGCCGGCCAGTCTTCAGCGGTACTTAGCGTGAACTCATGACCACGAGTCCGTTACCTTGACCACTAGTTACTGCAGCTAAAATTCTATTTGAAAGGAAACACTTATTGTATCTTCCGAAAAAAATAATCCTTTGCTGCAAAGTCTTCTAATAATCATAAAATTAATTGTCTTGAATAAAGTAATTTATAATTTATAGCTAAACTGTGTTAATAAAGCAATAAAATAAAGATGAAATTGTTTAATGATTATTTATGATGATTAATTAATTTCAATTAGTGAGTGAGTTAATATTAATTGTAGCACAGTGGGCTGTTTTCCCAATCTATAGCGTACGGAAAGTCCAAGAATGAAATTGCGCGAAATACAAAAACAACCCACTATTGATGGTCCTCTTGAGTTCCCTAGCCATGTGGTAAACAGTTTTCGTCAATACGTGAATGGAAATATTCTACAATCAACTGCTTAGATCGGATTTTTTGTAGCAAAAAGAAACACTTGCGAGAGTCATTTTCTAGTAAAAAGTTCAATCGTTTCGTCTGAAAAAGATTTTGCAGACTTAAGCGCTTTATTTTTTAAATGCATGCCATGTGTGAGTAATTTCTTGATTTGACTTTCAAATTAGGTTCAAGTTTGATTAAAAATTGTAAAAGCATAACATTTAGCACAGCATGTAACTCCTACTAACATATGTCGGTTTTTTGTCTTTATTGGAGTAGAACTTTTGAGATTGTGACACGGATTGTGTGTGTGTGTGTGATCACTGTAACACTTAAGTCACATAGAGTAGATATAGGCATTTAATTTAAAACCAAATTTAGCTGCTACTTCCTGCTTCTCCCAAAGTTATGATTTTTTTTTCAACGTTGGCCGATGGTATTACTCGGCGTGCATTATTCAATGTGTGGAAGGAAGAGCAAGATATAGCGCAAAATTAATGTTGTTTTAAGTTTAGTTAGAACTACAACGGACTTTGATAAATATGAGGACCAGCAGCAATTAAAATTTAGAAAAGTTGTTAAAAATTTCTGTTCGTTTGTAGGGAATAATGGATGGGGTGCCATAAAAATAAAAAGTTCTTCCCGTCGAAGATGGTGGTTGTTGAAAAGATTTATATAATATTTTATTTTTTTTTAAGAAAAAAAAATGTAGTGTAGTAATTTTTGTGGTTTTTTATGTTTTTTTAACATGATAATTATTTTTTCAAATTATAAACTTTAAAATGGTTTTTCTCAATTTGTTTTTTTTTCGCTTTCAAAATACTCTTTTCCCAATTATTTACAATCACTTTTTTTTTGTGTCTTGTATGTAGTGCATGTAACAACATATGGGATGTATTTTTCTGTAAATTGAATACTTCTTTTTTAAAAAAGTTGAAATTTGGGAAATATTAGGCTTTGGGTTGAATTTTATAGCACACACACACACACACACACACACACACACACACACACACACACACACACACACACACACACACACACACACAAACACACACACACACACACACACACACACACACACACACACACACACACACACACACACACACACACACAAAAAAAAAAAAAAATATAAAAAAACTTTTATTTTTTCCCCCAAAACTATAATTTGAAAAATTGACCCTTTAAAGGTTTTTAAAAAACACCCTCAGAAATTTTACAAAATTTCATTTCAAAAATTAATTAACACAAAAGAGTTGAATTTTAAAAAATTTTCCAAATTTTTAAAAGAAATTAAATTTGTAAAATCGTATCAATAATATGTGCAAAATTTTTTTTTTTTATCATTTTCAAAAAAATTATATGAAATTTACAATGTAATTTTTTAAAAACAAAAAAAAAAAAAATGCTCAAAAGGGGGCTGAGTCTTTTTTTAAAAACTATTATTATCCTTTATTGTACATGTACAATGTTATGTTTTTTTGTTTTAATTTTTTAAAAAATATTAAATTTAATTTTTTTTAATTCCCACACTATTTCTTTTATAAATTTTCCAGCTTTAAATTACTGCTTCTGTTCATATCCCAGATCCCTTTCTTAAAAAAAGTTCCACTTGCAATCATTTATTTTGATAAAATTCAAACTGTGGACATAAATTGTTAAAACCCCATTAACCTTATTTGTTAGTAAAAAAAGAAAAAAAATACCCAATTTTAAATTTTATGACTTTTGATCATTAGATATAATTATGAAGACTTTAAAACCATAGAATAGTTTCCGTGTGCCAGATTGGGAAACCTGCCCACTGTGCGTCACCTATTTCAGCTACACGAGGGCTTTTGATGACGAACCTCGTAATCTTGAACCATGGTCAAGTGTCGAGAATGACACCTGAGCTGGCATCCCCTCTGCTAACTTCCACACAACACCTACGATAGGACATTTGAGCCCCGACAGATATAACTTGCCTTAGCCCCTCAATACGGTGGTTTTTCAACAGCACAAGGCTCGCACCCTGACACGCTGGCCACGAGTCTGTTACCTTGACCACTAGGCTTGCAGGGCCTGATTTCAGTTAGAAAAAAGTTACGAGACTTAACGATCAAAGAGCAAAAAAAAATCCTTGAGATTAATTCAAGAGCATAAATGATAGAGACATACAGTAAGTCTTTTTTTAAAATAAGCTGTTACTTCTATATATGATATTTTTTATCACGAGTTTATTTCACTATTGGAATATGATAAATACAAGCAATTCACACACACACACACACACACACACACACACACACACACACACACACACACACACACACACACACACACACACACAGAAAAGTTTTAAGCTGTACTTTCCAAAACGTTATAAGAAGTTTTGCTTAACACAATAGTAATACTTATTAAATTTTTACTCACAAGACAGAAATAGTCAAAAATAAGGACAGTAAGACCAAAAAATGTAAAATCCCCAATTTCTTTTTTTTTAAATAAATTTTCACCGAATGAATTATACACATACTCTCTGTAACAGGGCACAGCAACCTTATAGCTGTGATGGGCCAAGCCAGTCTACCAATATGATTCATGGTACCATGAAATAGGAAATATTTGAAACAATTCGACTCCAGCGAAATTGCATACAGAGTTAAGGAATAGAGGTCAAAAATATATATTTAGTGTTTTGTTATAAATTAATTATGCATCATTTAAAAATGTTTATTAACACATGAAAATGAACAATATAAAATATAAATATTAATTTCACATAAACACACACACACACACAATTAAAATTATACATATAAATGAGAATCTTTTAAGAATACTTATTAAAATAATAAATAAACATATAAAATACAACTATTTTCTAAGATAAATAAAAAAATAAAATTGTGCATATTATGTATTATGTATCTTTTAAGAATATTTATTAAAATAAGAAATAAACAACCAAAAATAAAAATGTTCGTGCAATATAGTTAAATAAGAAAAATACAATTTTAATGCAAATCTTGTATCTGTAAAGAAAAGCTCTACTTAATATTGCAATATCAGGGATATAATTTGTGACTTTAAATTTGACAGTGCTGAATGTTCAGTTGTTAAACAACTTTTTTGAGAACTCAATATATATTTCATATGAGAAAAGATTTGTTCACATATATAAATAAGACCAAAAGGGGGAGAGTGAGTGAATATTAACGTCGCACGGTTCAGCTACACGAGGGCTTTTGGCGACGGACCACGTAATTTTGAACCATGGTCATGGGACGTGGACGATACCTGAGCTGGAACCCCCCCTCTCCTAACTACCACACCAACGGGAGGATGTTTCAGCTCTCGACAGATTTAGCGTGCATCGCTGCCCTACACAAAAAGTTATTTGCATATTCTGCCACAAAAGTGTCAAACTCAAAGATTAACTTGGGCCAAACAAACAAGGTTTAATTTAAGGTGGGCTGCAAAATAAATCAATATTCATAGAAACGTATAGATTTATTTTGTGAATAATGCATTATAAAACATATAAAAGAACAAGAAAAATTTAATGTTTATGTCATGACACTTGACCTCTCTTCTCTGCCAATATCCTTCCTATTTTGGGAGGAATTTATTTTATTTTATTATATATTATTATGAGCTGATAATTGGCCGGGCCACAAAAACGTTTGTTGTGGGCCACGTGTTTGACATCCCTGTTTTATCATCATGCATGGGCATACACAATTTCCTCCCATTCAAATAATTGCTTCTTGGTGCGTCACTTTTTATGTTTTAAAGAGTACTATAAAATAAATACATCGTGTTACTCTAATTTATTAAACTTTTAAATCAGTTTTTAAGTTAGGAAAAAGATAGAAATAATATTTTTCTTTTAATAAAAACTCCCAAAACAAGCTACTCATAAAAAAATCAACATCTAAGAAAGGTTTCAACAATAATTGAAAGTGTAACGTATTAAATTGAAAAATTCTTTTGTGAAAGAGGATTTTTATTTAAAAAGGAAATACACACAGGGAATAACAATTAATGAATTCAGAATGTAAATAAAGGCACACTTTATTTAATTTTTTAAAGCATAATGTAAAATTTTTAGTTATTTTATATAGAAAAGCAGTAATATTTTCCGAATTCTATGAGTGATTAATTATTTCTTAATTTAGATTTAATATAACGTTCAAAATAAAATAGAATATACGTGAAAATGCTTTAAAAACGCTGAATTCTAAAAAACTCAAGGAGAATGTAGTAAACTGATCAAAATTTAGATTAAAATCTTGTTTTTTTACTCTTCTTTTAGAACCTTAACTGAGAGGAAAATGATATTATATTTTAAGTTTTAATTTCGCGTTGATTATTTTAATGAAATATTTTATCTTTGGAAATATATCAACAATATTCTTCAAATTTTTGTGACATTAAATAAAGAATATTTAAAAATGGAATTAAATAGAAAAAAAAACATTACAGTTTTTCCATATTTACAGTCAATTAAATTCTACGATAAGAACTATTATGAAAGACAAAAGAAATATTTTATTTCCAGAAAATATTGATTTGGCACATATGAAGAAAATTATATTGAAAGGCAACAGGTTCGCATCGTCAGAGCTCAGGTGCCTCCCTCTAGGGAGGAAACTGAGCGTCAAAATTACCTGCGGTGGTTGGTAACCGCCTATATGGAGCCGCACTAAACAGAGATACAAGCTTCCGCGGAATGTACTAGGTCTGCAATGGCTAATCACCAATTTGCAGCCCATTAGAAATTAAAAAAATATTGAAAGGCAAACATAGTAATTTGCTTATGAAAATAGATATTACTTAATTGTTCATAGATAGGAAATTTACATTATTAAAAAGATAGTAGTACATAGTTACATTCTTTTTATCGTCTCAAAAAAGGAGAAAACTATTTAATATATATATATATATATAATTTCCAATGTTAAAGTATTTAAAAATCTAAATAGTGATTTTATTTAATGGAGAATTCAAAAAATCTGAGCATCCTCTAAAGCATTGTTAAAATATTCATTTTGTAACAATAAGCCGATTTTGAATGACTAAAAAAATAATTTTTTAAAACACCTAAAAAGTAATACCCCCATTAAAATAAATTGTTATAATCTAAATATTATAAAAAATAGCATTTAATTTTTTTCAAACATTTTTTTTAATCCGTTGTGAGCTACCAGCAGATTACCTAAGCACCAAAATTCTATTCTAATATGATCAATAAATTTAGAATAATTGCAAAATTGGAAGTTTTATACCTATACTTTAAATACATAATTTTATCAAACCATTCAATATTGTTAAAGCACAAGGAATTTGATTATTTTACGTAATTAAAATTATTCAGAGAACCGTGTAATCAAATCATGGAATTAAATAAAATAACAAAATGTGCATGTAAATAGACTACGAGCTTTTAAAAGCATTATCGTAAATTAAAGTTGGACATTTTAAATAATTTTCAGAATGTACATATAGTCAAATTCTAAATTTTTCAGTATATTTTAATCATATAAGCAATTAAATATGAGGTAAGATTTTTTTCCCAAATTTTATACATTATTTTTACTTTGTAAAAAATAATATCTAGGAGAGACAATTTTCCTTGCATTTGATTCACACAAAGCCTAGGTTCTTATCTTCCTGCAAATGTTTTATCTTCATACTTTAGATTAAAACAATAAGGATTATATGAATTAAAAAAGCTTATGCTGAGATAATTAAGAAAACGTTACAAATTAATCTGGGACAAATAGATTCTTATCTTCGTCCTGATGATTTATCTTCATGTTGCTGTTTTATCCTTCCCGAAGGGAAAGATGAAAAGTTGCCAGATCCTGAGAAAGGTTGGTCTTCTAGATGCACGTTTGTCGTTGGCCGTAGCCTTCAGACCATGCAGGTGACAGTGCGATTTTTTTAGTACGATTTCGGTTCCACTCCAATTTAGAGGGAGAACACCCTGAGAAGTTCAAGGGACTTCAACCTCTCTTCCCCTTCCACCAACCTCACTATGCATTTACAAATATTCATGTCTTCTCCGGGATTCGAATCCAGGTCCTACGGCACGGCAGCCAGCGTCGCTAATTATTATACCGGATAGGCGACATTTGTCTTTAAACTTTAGATTAAATTTTATCTTCACACTATAGATTATAGGAATAAGAACTATATGAATTTAAAAAGCTGATATTAGACTAATTAAAAGAGCGTTGAAAATTGAAGAGTTTAGATTCATAAATTAAAAGGGGATTTACTTTATTTAAAAATAATTTTAAAGGTCTTGACAGTTCTTTAAAAAATAACAAGTTTTTTTTTTAACTATCCGAATTTCCATTTATTAGTAAATTTTTTTTCTTCATTTCGCTGAAGAAAAGTTTTTACTCTGTCAAAGACTTCTAACTCAATTTTTAAAAAAATTGAGTTTTTCTAAAAAGAACTCTTATGACGCTTACAGTGACAGCTCTAACTCAGTTTACGTTTAAAAGAATTGTCTACATTGAATTTTAAATGAACATAAATAATTTTATATTATTTTATGTTTCAATAAATAGATCTATTTTAGTTATGTTTTTAAAAGAAAGTTATATCATTGATAATGTTATATTACTATTTTTTTAAATACATAGAGGGACTTCTTTTAATTTAGAAATTTTCTTGAGGTACATAATATTCAAAAAAATAAGATACATTTCTCTTTCAGTGAAAATTCTTTTTGAAGCAAATTAAGGTCTGCTTAATTCCTTAAAAATTTTAATTTTTATCTAATCATTGATTCATTAAAACTAATAATAAATAATTAATGAGTAATTATTTGTTTTTGCTAAAATATAAATTTTTGACGATTTCAAACTTAAAAAAAAATAACAATAAATACTGATTGTTAGTATTCATTTAAAAAAAGCCAATTATGGCGCCCTTACACACAGCTTATAGTATTTGAATCTAAGTTAATGTTATTAAAAAAGTCCAATTATATCTTACGGATTTCAG
This sequence comes from Trichonephila inaurata madagascariensis, assembly GCA_019973955.1. NCBI lineage: Eukaryota > Metazoa > Arthropoda > Arachnida > Araneae > Nephilidae > Trichonephila > Trichonephila inaurata. The sequence goes on along the minus strand of BMAV01024643.1, from coordinate 203,399 downwards.
TTATGAAATTTTATTAACGCAGAAATCCACCAATGAACGCAAGCTTATTAAAACAAAAATGAAACATATAAATAATCATCAATTGAAAAGTAAGATTTTGGCCTCAACAAATAATACCAATATAATGAATATAACTTTAAATTCAATGCTCGGAATTTTTTTTCCCTTTATCTATCTTAAATTCTAATCAGGTTGTTTTCAATAACTCCAAAATATTCTCGATAATATCTGGAGGTCTTCGACTTTTTTTCTTTTTTGCCTTTCAATACGATTTTTCTTTCACGATTGATAAAATTTACATATCAAATTATATTATTCTACATTCATTGTACTTAATTACAGTCTACCAATTTAAATAATTTATAAACAGAATAATTTCTTAAATGTGAATAAGTCAGAACAGAGGCTGGCAACCTATGGCACACGTGCCACAGGTGGCAAATGGTACGATTTTCAATGGCACTCTGCAGTGCTCTACAAATTCGTAAATTTTTGAGAGGATGGAATTTGTAATGAACTTTATTTGACAAACATCTTCAGAATTGTGGACATTGACGGAATTACGAAAAATCTGAAAAATAACTTTGAAGATAAATTTACAGCTATTTTGTAAATTATTGAATGTCATCGCTGTAGAGATTTAATATTTGAAGAGAGAAAATTACTTGTGCCCTGTTTTCCGCTTTTAGTTCTGCATACCGATAAGTAAAAAGTCTTCTCTCATATGAAAAATATTTTGAGTCCGCAAAGAAATTGCTTAACAACTGAATGCGCAAAATCGTGTCAAATTGCAAGTCACAAATTATACCCTTGTTTTATCGATATGAAAGCAGAGATGCAAGTACTAGATTCGCATTAAAATTGTTTTATTTATCTTTTTATTTAACTATAATGAAGAGAAATACTTATATTTTATGCTGTCTATTTCTTATTTTAATAAATACGTTTAAAAAAAAATACATAATATGTGTGCAATTTTAATTTTTTTTATTTTTATTGAAGAAATAGTTATATTTTATGCTGTTTATTTTTATTTTAAGAAATATCTTTAAATGATGCAAAATTAATATGCAATAAAACTGTAATTCTATATTATTTATCTCTATTCTCTTATTCTGCATGCATTACCACGGGAATCGAATTATTTCAAAAATGTCCTACTGTGTAGCACGCGGAATCATATTGGTAGATTGGTTTGGCACACCATAGCTAAGAAGTTGCTGACTCCTGAGTTAGAAAGTTGTTGCAATTATCAGAAATTGCTTAATCAATAGAAATATTTCACATGCAACTGAATATCTATAAAATGGATTAAGTATTTTCTACATGTCTCAAGTACAATAATTTAATTTGTGTCTCAAGTAGTAATGAACGAAATGATTCACGGAAATTTGACATTTAACTGTACTGAACTACTGAGAAACACTTC
>BMAV01024643.1:164421-201728 GCA_019973955.1 Trichonephila inaurata madagascariensis | reverse complement strand
ACAACAAATATTAAATGCATTCTGTGATGAAATTCTTCAATGCATAAGCATAGTGTCTCATTAAGAACACGAAAATACATTATTTTATTTCAATTTGTTCAATAAAAAAATTACAATTCGAGTTTAGAGTTCCTACAGCACCTTTTCTAAGACAATATTTATATCGCTTTTAATCCACCTTTTGCTTTTGATTAGTCTATCGATATGAAGCGAGTTTAGTTAGTTTAGTTAAAAGAGTTCTCATACAACCTTTTTATCACCACGGAGCGATCAACGTTTGCTAATTTTACCGTGGCCCACTCAGGGTGGAGGATGTTGATTGTTAATATTTTAGATGGTTTTGGTTTAGTAATTTTAATTTAATTGTGTGTGTATTTAATATATATAATGACTTCACAGAACAAAATACCGTTACACCAAAAGATGAATATAAAATGATTTAACATGAAATATAAAGTGATATCCATAGAAAGTCACACAAGAGAAGTACACCACAGTAAATAAAATGAAAAGAATTTAATTTTCCTTGGGCAGATCGATACCATTTGATCCAAGGACTAGTCCGTGTCTTGGAGGTTGAGGACGCTGAGTTAAAAGTGCCTTTGGAATTTCATCTTCATCCTGTCTCCCTCCCCCATTTTTTGCTAGATTTATTTCGTTCACACATATTTTTGCCTAGATGCAGGCCGTGGTAGCCAAGTAGTCATGGTCACGGGCGTTGTTGAGTCATGGGTTCGAAACCTTGTGCCATGTAGAGGATCTAATTCACGTTAAATCTGTCGTGGCTTATAGTCCTCCCATTGGTAAGGTGGAGAAGTCAATAGAAGGAGTGCCAGCTCAGTTGTCATCCTCAACATTTAACCATGGTTCAAAATTACAAAGTCCGTCGCCATTAGCCCACGTGTTGCTACGCAGTGTGACATAAATTAAAATCGATCAAATTGCCTAAAGACAATAATACAGTTTTAAGTAATAAAGTATGCCTTTTTTTTTCGTAAATAACTTTCTTTTAAAGTATTTTCTAAGATCGTAAATATTTTACTGCAACATTAAGTATGTAGTTTTACGAGCTAGGATTTGTCCAATTAATGAATGAATTCTACGACTGAAAAAAATATGTACGAAGTCCTGTTTCTTTTTCATTGGATAACTATTTTTTGTATTGTTTATTTAAAATAAAACTCTTAATATATGAAACCAAAAATTACTGAATGTAAATAATACCAGATGATTACCAGCTTAATCAAACTTCATGTATTTAAAATTGACGGATATAAAAAACAATATTTTCCCTGTAATTTCCGCCTATAGAATATCTTATTTCAAAGTTTGAGCACATTATAAATTTTTCCTTTTAATATGTACATAATCCAATCATAAGCAATCATGTGTATAACCAAATCATATCAGCAAGAATGTGAACAATCTAATTACAGACAATCATGTGTATGATCGAATAGTATAAAATATTATATTTATTATGTGTATAACCTTATGTTTTTGTAATATATTATGTTTTATTAAATATTATAAGGAAGCTTTTGCTTCGTACATTCTGTGAGACTCTTTTATCGTGCCAGGAACGCATTGTCTATCCAATATTTTGTCAGGAGGTGGGAAAATGATAACACATCATCAGCAAATGAACTTTTGCCACTGAGTCAACCGAAAGTGTTTAACTTTGACTAAAGCTTTTTTTTCTAGAAATCTCTTTCACTTATTTCTGCAGGCATAATTTTGTAATTTTTATCTTAAATTTAAATGCTTTTTTAAAATAATTTTTCGAGAAACAATACAATTTGTGAACCTTGTACTCTCATCAGGAAAATTTAGCAGTCACAAGATTTTTTATTTTATCTCAACATGTAATTGGAGAAAAAGAAAATAAATATTGCGTATGCAAATCTTGTAATGATATTAAAATCAGAGTAGGTGTATATTAGTTCAAGATTTTAGTTTGTTAGAAGGGAGAGAACATAAATAATATAAATATAAAGTCTAAATGAACACGTACGAAGGTATGACAAAATTTTATGTTCACGTTTTATTTTGCATCTGGAAATTGGCTTAGGTAAGCATTTTATCGGTTTCCTGGTGGATAATTAAATGAAATGAAAAGGACAGTCTCGGCCAGGGGTTGGCAAACTTTCATAGTGAAGAGCCAAGTTGTAAGTAAAACCAGATAACTAATGTCAAAGAGCCATTTTTACAAAGAGCAACATACGCTTAAGCAGAAGAGGAAGGAAAACCCTTGTTACCAATCGTGATCTAGTCTGTAGAGCTTCATTTAATATTTTTTATAAAATATAAAAAAAAAAGTTTTACACATAACAACATTTTCCATTCCTTCTAAAAATAACTATTAAAGATATTTTTTATTTCTGTGGCACAATGCAAGAGCAACTACTGTCAAAATATAATAATGTTGGGAGCGACCGATAATAACGTAAAAGCTTTATTCTGAAATTTCATATTTACACTAATATTTAAAATCAATTTTGGTTTTCTTGCATATGAAAGACATATTAACTCTCTTTTTATTGACCCTTAAACATGTCACAAACTATGAAATGTGTTAGTCACTTCTGTTAAGTGTTTATAAGCATCCCTTACTCACATTCATGAATAAGTAAATAAGTAAACGTTTCTGTGGAAATCACTGAGAGGAGTGTCCTCCCATGGCGTCACTTCTACCAATAGATTAGATTTTTACTCTGTTGTAAAACTAGTTTTAATAGTAAAACTAATTTAATTTAATAGTACACAATATTACTGTCACTGGAAAGCAATTTAATACAGAAATCTTATACCATTCAAAAGTTTAATTTTAGATACAAATACGGTAAATCTTTTCAATGGATAATTACAAAGGGAAAAAAGAAAAGAAAACAATAAATTTTAGTAAATATAATTATTTTTTTTAATAATTCACATTGCTAAAGATCTATAAAGTCACAACCATCTTTACAAAGAGCCGCATGTGGCTCGTGAACCGTGGTTTACCAACCACTGGTCTATAAGTAAATGTTTTTTATTAGATATTAGACCAGGGGCCAGCAACATACGACACGCGTGCCACATGTGGCACGCCGTACAATTCTCAGTGGCGCTCTACAATACTCCACAAATTTGTCACTATTTGAGTAGATGGAAGTTGATAAATTTGCAATGGACCTCTCTCTTATTTGACAAACTTCTTTAGAATTATAGACATTTACGGAATTACAAAAAAATCTGAATGATAACTTTAAAAGATAAATTTTTACAGCTATTTTGTAAATTATTGAATGTCATTGCTGGAGGGATTTAATTGCTTGAAGAGAGAAAATTGGATGGATTCTGTTGTGTCTGCTTTTGTGGTTCAACATATCTAAGTAACAAATTTTTCCCTCATATGAAAAATATTTTGAGTCCGCAAAGAAATTGTTCAACTAAATGCTCAAAATGGTGTCAAATTGAAAGCAATTCCCCTTAATCCCCTGATTTTGTGGTATAAATATGGAGCGTTGCAAGTATTGGGTTCGCATTAAAATTTTTATTTAACTATAATGAAGAGAAATAATTATATTTTATGTTGTCCATTTTTTTACTGTGATAAATATATTTAAAAGTTCTTAATATATGTTCAATTCTAATTTTTTAAGTTTTTTTGAAGAAATAAATATATTTTAGGCTGTACATTTTTATGTTAAGAAATATCTTTAAGTGATGCAAAATTAATATATAACAGAACTATAAATCTATATTATTGACCTCTATTCTCTAACTCTGCTTGCATTATCGTGAGAATCGAAATGCTTCAAATGTGTACTATTTATTGGCAAGCTGAATCATATTAGTAAATTGGTTTGACACGACAGAGCTAAGAGATTGCCGACCCCTGTATTAGACAAAGAAGTTGCTTAAAATCACGTGAGCGTAAAATATTGGTCAAATCTTAAAATGTTGACCTTAACAGAATGGAATTAAAATTGAGCTGATGCAATGGGTAGATCAAAAATATGAATGAATGATTTCATAAAATATCTCTGTAAATATTATTTAAAGTAAAACACTCTGGAAACAATAAATCGACATCTGTTTGAGAATACAGAGTGAGATTTTTCGTAAAGTTTCGTGCGAAAGTAGGTCTGCTGGACCATTTTCGCTTGAACTTTTACTGATATGTCATGAATGGATCGTTAAACCCCGGTTTAAACAGATTTTGGTCTTATTTGAAGGAAAGTGGCCAGAATACCATCCAACAAACAAACCAAATTCGTTTAACGTTTGCTCGAAATCACATGTCTTAGACCAGGAGTTGGCAAACTTTCGAAGAGAAGAGCCAAATTGTAAGTGAAACGAGAAAACTAAGGTTTCAAGAGCCATTTACACAAAGAGCCACATACGCGTGAGCAGGAGGAATTAATATTTTTAAAAATATTAAAATAAAGCCTTACCCAAAGTAATATTTTCCATTCCTTCCAAAACAAAGAACTTTCGAAGCTATTTTTGTTTTAGTGGCTCATTGTAGGAACACCGATTGTCAAATATCATAATATTGGGAATTAAATTTTTAAGCTTCGTGAAAAAATCTTCTTCCCAATTATACCGTAAGAACTGTAGTCTGAAATTTCATGTCTACACTAATAATTAAAACTGACTTTGACTTTTTCTGCATATAAAATCATTTTAACTCTCATTTTCCGTACCCTTAAGAATGACACTACTTTCCGTGTTTTGTGATACTTCCGTGGGGATTTGTGTATATTTTGCTCACATTCAAGAGTGCTCACTAGCGCCTGTATGCAGTTAAACTAACTTTGCTGGAAATATCTTCCCAAGACTGATTTCCTACCAATAAGTTAGGCTTTCACAGCTTTAAAACTAATTTTAACATTTTCACTGATTCTCAATATTCATTGTCAATGGAAAACTGCTTAATACAGAAATCGGTCAAATGTTTAATTGTAGTCAAAAATACACAATAAATATTTTCAACAGATAATTGCATAGAAAAAGAGAAAAACAATAATATTTAGTAGATATAAATATATTTTAAAAAATTCATACAGCTAGAAAAGTCTGACGAGTTGTAGTTCACCGATTCCTATCTTAAATTGATAAATGGGAAACTACTTTTTCAGATGAAAAAAATTAACATGGTCTTCTCTGAATAGATAAATTACTATTAGCTCTTTTTACATGATTACAAACATCTTTTGTCTCGAAGACAGTACTATGGTGGTTTTATCAAGGTACGGGCTGTTTTCGGATGTGATGGTCAAGTGAATATTGCTTTCGTAATAGGTGGAATAGCATTCATTACCAAAATATACTTGCCAAGCATTTATTGGCTATGTCACTAGTTATAGGTGGTTAACACACATTGGATGTTTCCTCAAGTCAATGTGTATATGCTTGCTGTAATTTGATAGCTGCTTGGTTAGAAGATAATGGAGAGTCTACATTGGGATTTTCAGCCAGAAGCCCGGATCTAAAACCTATACAAAATATATGAGAATATTTAATTAAGGCCACTGCGTTCCAAATGAAAACATCTGTTTTAAATTACTTGAATAACATACCCATAAACTCATTTCCCAGACTGGTTGAATGCCAACTTGATTATTTGTTGTAATCTTGAACCATGGTGGTTTATCGAAGAATTAAGGGCATTTTTCCTTGTTTCCATTTATGGCCTTAAAGTTATATTGTCTATATTTCTTCCTTTTTTGCATTTCATTTTAGCAAATGAAAGGTTTTCATGGCCAGTCTACTTAAGCATGCGGTCAACTCGTAATTTTGCACTTGTATACCATTTTTATTGCATTTAAATAATTTCCATTACTTTTGTGTTATATCATTAAAACTTTTGTGATCTTTAAATTTTATCGGCAATTGCATTAGAATCCAATTCTGTACTGAAGGCGAAGATCAATTTGAATTCAAAGTAAAATTTGGTTAATTCCAGTTAATGCTTACGACTGTTATATTTGGTGTAATAGTACATGAATGTTTATACTGCCTGAATTTCTGAATTCAACAACATTTGAAAAATTCTGTCAGAAAAATCATTCATATACTTAATGAAACTTATCATATTGTTTATAAGTTATGTGATTTCTAATGGATTTAATGAATTGTAAAAACAGAGCATAAATTTATCGTAAAATACACTAAAAGTTTGCTAACAATTATATTTTGGAACCGGTGCTGCTAAGCTATAAGAACTAATTTTAACATTTTCAATATCAGAGTAATGCATCAAAAAGTTTGATTAATATGACACATTATTTTAAATACGCTTATAAATTCTTCAAACAGATGAAAAGACACTGTAAAACGCTTCTTTTTAAATTACAGAAAACTATTTGCTATCAGAATTGTAGGAACGAAGCTAAGTTGCCTAGTGTCAAAGATCAGGAGCCCTTCTGGTGCTCCTTTCAACATTTTACTTCCTTTGCACTTTCATAATATACTCATTATCCCCCACCCTTCTTTTGTCAGGGGATTTCCCCTCAGTTTCGTGCCTGAACCGCGTACTATTGAGAAGAAAAAACAAACAAACTGTAACCTACAAAAAAATGTGTGACGTCTTCATAATTTTAACAATTTATAATTAATGAACTAAAAAAAATGATATAATTATAAAATGAATTCCTTTTTAACTTTTAATACAGAACGATATGGTACAAACCTAGTGTTTCACACACACACACAAAATGAGCAATAAACTAAATGAGTTTAAAGCAGTATCACCATTGCTTAAGTCTGAAATTTTAACTATTTTTAAAGTATAAAAGAAAGAGAAAATGATTCTTACCCATGTTCCAGTGGTCTTCCATCGGGCATGTGTGGCATGTGTCCTGGCATAGACCCCGGGTGGGTCATAATACCGGGTAGGTGGTGGTTGATTGGCATGTGGGGTACTGCAGGAGGTGGGGGATGGTGATGTGGGGGTGGGTTGGGTGAGGGGTGGTGCGTCGGTTTCCACCCGGCGTCCTCCAGGGCCGAGGAGCCTCCCTGTAGTCACGCTCGAGAACCGCGGCCTCTCATGGCACAGGTCGACTTGGCCCGACCACGGGGCTTGCGGGTCTGCAAAATACAAGAGGCAATCGTCAGCCCATTCACGAATTCATTAGCATAAGCAATAAATCAAATTAGAACCAAATTGCTCTGCGCCAAATTAAATAATCAATATCGATTCATATACCTTTTCTCCCTTTTCTGATTTTTAAACCTTATTCAGTGAATCGCAATGATGCGGTTAAGTCGATTAAATGGATAGATGTCTCTGGAATAAATTCATAGATGATATCAAATAATTAGGGTTTATTAGTTAGTGCTAAATTGTTAACATACTTTTCATTTACTTTATAGGAATTAAATTGGCAATTTTGAATTAATATTTAATAAGTGGTATTTAATATTTTGAGTGTTTTTTTTATTATATATATAAATTTCTATTATCTACTTCTACAATTATTTTTGGAAATATTTTTACAGGCTGAAATATTTACCACCTAAACTTTTAAAGTGTAGGGCTTTGCAAGGCTCCTTTGCTTCTACTATTACGGAATATGTTCAAACTTGGAACGCTTTTTACATGTAAGTGACACAATTAAAATTTATATTATTTTTTATTTAATTATAGCATAAACACCAGCTATTTTTATAACACATTACTCTTTCATGCATGAATCAACTCATTTTTTCTTGAACTTATGTTCTATATTTTGCCCCCTCCCCAAATTTAATAGCAAATTGATTTTAATTTCTTGATAATAATAAAAGAGCTTCATTTTGAATCTATGTAAATTTTAAGGACACACAGTATGTATTTTATCCGCATGAATTTAACACTGTAAAAAGTATTCCTTTTGAATCTTGTTACTACATTTGACGAGATGTTAACATACAAATAGGTTTTCTTAAACACATTTGTTCGTTCCAGGGAATATTTTTAGCATACCGAATGTAAATATTTAAAATTGTGAAAAGTAAGGAATTTAAATTTGTGTATGAATACTTTTTACCTTAATGGTATTTTGATATATGGGCATTATATAAAGAAACTATTGCTACACGTAATAGAATTACTAATATTCAGTAAGATGACTATCTATATTCTTCAGAAGAGTAAAAACTACAGAGTCATTACAAAAAACTGGGACGTTTTTAAATAAGCAAACTAGATTAATTTTACCTGAATTAGCTGAACACTCAAGGTAATTCAGTAATAACTAATAATTTTAACAAGTATTACTGACATACCTGTTTTCTTGACTGACCCAAACTCGTAATTTCCATGTGACGAGGATGACTTGGTTTTAATAAAAAAAATAAACATGCATAAACTTCCATTGAAAAAAAAACTGACCCACAAAATATTCTTATCTAGCTATTAATCAAGCGAATTAAATGGTTTTAAAAATGACTCCCACAGTTATATTTCAAAATTCTGATCCGAATCCCTACGAAAGCTTCAAGTTATAATTTGAAGATTAAGAATGGAAACAGAAATGAAAATGCCTAAGATGTGAATAAATATTCATAAATCTATTTCTTAAATTTCAGTTGCTTAAGTATTACAAAACTAGAATTTTTTTTTAAAAAAATGCATTTGTAGTTTCTGCTTATGATTGTATTACTTCAACAGTAAACTGTAATACAGAAACAAATATAGTAGAGCTTAGATACATAGTTTAAATAGAAATGTTGTTTACTTTATGAAAACTGCAGGATATATTCAGACAAAATCATTTACACCGAATATATCCGACTACGTTCGGAAACTTGATTTTAAAAAAAGCTCATAAATGGATAATTTTCATGATATTTAGTGTCACTTAGATAAGAATACATGTATAAAATTGTTTTAAGGACATTTTGACAAAAAAATGATTTAAATACAATATTTTGGCAAAAAATTAACTTACAATAACCTTTTTTTCAAAATGTTCTCCTTTAATAAAAAATGCTTCTAAAATAATAATATTTTGTGTGTGTGCTTATATAAAGTAAAGACTTCTCCAAAGAGTCTGAACTAGAATTTTTGAAAAATTCACATTACTTTCAGTTACAATCCATTGAAATAATTATCGGCATTTTTTTCTTAAAATTTCTCCCCTCTGTTGTCGTAAAGCATGGATAAACCCACTTCTAAGTTATATATTTCAAACATTCTAGTTGAACCTCTGTACAGAGGTCTGAGCTATATACAGACAAAATATTATTGTAATAGAAGCGTTTTTCACAAAAGGAGAATATTTTGAAAATGGGTCATTCTATGTTCTTTTTTTGTCAAAATATTGTACTTAAATAATTTTTTATTGTAATACTATTCTTAAAACAATTTTATATACATTTTCTAATCTAAGTGTCACTAAATGTAATAAATATGAACCATTTTTACGCTTTTGCAAAATCACGGCTCCGAACGTAGTCGGATACCTTAAAAGATATTTCCCCGAAGTCAAATTCACTTACCAAAAAAACAAATTTATCAATATGCAATAAATTTTTAGCGTGAATATTACGATACAGCATTTGGGTAGGGAGTGGCAGTTTCAAAAGGAATTATTTTTGCTATTAAAAATATACAAGCAAAAAAGTCAGATGTATTACATATACATTGGTTATCATAAAACTGATAAGAGAGATATGGTTTAAAAAGAATAATATTTGCTTCGTTATTAACGAACTGAGAACTTATTTTTAGGATGAATAACTAAAATTTTAAATTAGGTGTTGTTCAAACGAAAAAAGTATAAAATCTGATTTAGATAAGAATTACTTTGAACTTTTACAACTAATCATTCTAAGTAAATTCTCAATAATAATTTTACTTTTAACGTTAAAGTACAAAAACTTTTGCAAGAAGCCAAGTAACTATTAAAATTAAAATTATTTCAAGGAATCAAAGAACTGAATCATTACAACAGCTTAAACACAATTTTGGTAAAAGTTTTAAGCGAAAATAAGTCTTGCAAATGTTTTGAATATACGAATAAAAACTGAGAATTTCTTAAGTATAAATTTGAACGAATTTTGAATTTTCTAAAAATAATTAGATGATCTGCTTACAAAATATCCGATAGATATTGCATAGGTGTGTATAAGTATATTAAACACATAATCAAAGCAAAATACGACTTAAACATATAATTAAATTCAGAGGAAACATTACATGTTTAATTCAAATATGAGATAGGCAGGAGTAGATAGTAAGACACATGTGTATGTTTAAGTGAAGTGAAATATCATGATTAAATTTAATGTTAAACGTAATAGTAATATGTAAGAAATATACGGTAAAAATGATTATATGGATGATTCAAGTGAAACCGATAGAATAGACGGGAATACGTGTTAAGAAACGAAATGATATACCAAAACCCGCATAGCAGAATTCAAATATATCCCATTTCTTGAGGATTTTGGCAGATCCCAAAGATCCTGAAAGAACATTTTAATATTTAACGGAATACGCCAAAAGGCAGGTACAGTCTTCTACATCTTCCGCTTGATTTAGCGTCAGCATCAGATATTTTTCGACAAGCGATGAATAAAATTCTAAAAGGTATCCGTAGAGTAAAATGCTTTTTCGATAGAATCCCGTTATATGTAGAAACACTTCAAGAGTTTTCGAAGTGACCAAAAAGTGGCTTTGAGATAACATAAAGTAAATTTAAAATTTTAGAAAAATGTAAGCGAATTCTTAGAAAACGAAAAAAGTAATTTCTACATTGGATGTTTTTTAAGAGAGAATGAAAAATATAAAAATGTGTTTCCCTAAAATATTTAAAGCCATACACGGAAGAATTAAAGAAAAAGTATTCAAAAACTTAAAAAGACTCAAATGGATTCCTTTTTCCTCAGGTAATACCGTAAAACTGGTCTAAAAATTGTTAATAATATATTTTTTACTAACAATGAGTTGTTAATTTAAGGTATCCGACTACGTTCGGAACCGTGATTTTAAAAAAGCGCATAAATGGATAATTGTCATGATATTTAGTATCACTTAGATTAGAATACATGCATAAAATTCTTTTAAGGACATTTTGACAAAAAAAAATTATTTAAATACAATATTTTGGCAAAAAATTAACTTAGAATAATCTTTTTTCCAAATGTTCTCCTTTGGTGAAAAATGCTTCTATTATAATAATATTTTGCCTTTATATAGCTCAGACCTCTCTACAGAGGCTCAACTAGAATTTTCGAAAAAATCACATTATTTTCAGAGTTACCACCAATTTCAACACTTATTGGCGTTTTTTTCTTAAAATTGCTCCCCTCTGTTGTCGTAAGATATGGATAAACCCACTTCTAAAATATATATTTCCAAAATTCTAATTGAGCCTCTGTACAGAGGTCTGAGCTTTATACAGGCAAAATATTATTATAATAGAAGCATTTTTCACAAAAGGAGAACATTTGGAAAAAAAGATTATTATAAGTTAATTTTTTGCCAAAATATTGTATTTAAATAAATTTTTTTGTCAAAATGTCCTTAAAACAATTTTATACATGTATTCTAATCTAAGTGACACTAAATATCATGACAATTATCTATTTATGTGCTTTTTTAAAATCACGGTTCTGAACGTAGTCGGATACCTTAATTGAAAATACAAAGCTTATGTGCTGTGTGTAATCAGTGGCGTAACGTATACCCTCGCAACCCCCGAATTGTGGGAGGGGGCAGGGAATCTAGGAGGCCCAAAGCTAAACTGACACTATGTACATATTTGGGCTTGGGGCCCAAAACCTGAGTTTGCAGGGGTGCCCTAATATTCTTCGTTATGCCATTGTGTGTAATCAAATATAAATTATAAGCGGGATAAAATTTTATTTTATTTTATTTTGTGACTGGATCATTAAGTTTCAATCTCAATTTCACTTATGACGACATAAGTTTAGATACATTTATGTATAACATTTCAGTAAAATTCAGAACTTCAGTTTTAAAAATATTTCCGTCATGTAGATTGGAAATGTAATTTGTTTTACCCAATAGGGTTTAAAACAATTGAAAAAGTGGATTTTTTAAAGTATTTTCCCTAAAAAAAAACATTAGAAACTCTTTAAAGAAAATCATCTAAGAAAATACAATATTTTTTCTGAAAGGAAAAAAAAGAGCTTACATCTTTTTCGAAGGCTTACGCCTTATATGGTTTTTTATCAGTAGAAAGATCTAAAGATTTACGCAAAGAATATAAGTAAATTATTTAAAAATAAGTTATTAAATATATTACTACTTTTTTTAGATGAAATATATTAATTTGTAAATTTATTGCTAATATATTGATATATTTCTTCATGTTGCTGTTTTAAAATTTACTGTAAATATAAAGATAAAAATAAGGATAAATACGATTGTGCTAATGTTTTAATGTGACATTTGCTTTGTTAATGTACATTAAGCCTTCATGTTATACTTATCATGTTTTATATATTTACAATTTGTTTATTACTTTCAAGTTTCGCTCATTAAAGTCTTAACAAAGCATACTGTAATTTTCACAAAGCTCTATCTGCACATATTAACATATAATACCTGTATAATCTCCTCTGAATAGTACAATATGCAGGAGAAATTAATTCCATATATTTTGCTCCAATTAATTCTTTTTTCAGAACTCCATGAAATTCTATTAAAATGTTTCATAAATTTATGAAACTTTTCATGGCATAGGAAAAAGAAAATTCTCATGTTTCAAAAAATTTTATTCTAATAATTTATTTTATATGTCAATGTCTTTTTTCGAAAAAAGAAAGACTATACTTACTTGAATGTATGCAAATTTATTGGGCGAGTCGTAAAATTTATACTGCATATCTTGAAGAGCTGATCTGAGCAAAAAAATTGTCAAAATATATTTAAAATATCAATTTATTAAAATTTTTAACTGAATTATAGTGGAATACCCTTTCTTCCTTATAGTTTTAGTTTAAATATTTCACCTATGTAACTGTTTGCGAATTGCTAGTTTCAAATTTTTTCCAGAGGAAGAAATTTTTATTTCTTAATAATTATAGCATATTTCTTACATGTTTTATTATGTTTATTATTACCTAAATTGGGCTCAGAAACCATATGGGCTTAGTAATTTAGTGCATTAAAAACTGTTAATCTCATTTGATTTTTCTCTAAGAAGAAACTTTCTTTTTTATTTTATACTTTATACCTCCATTATACAACAATACTGCCATAAACATAAATCACTCGCAATGCTTCAAATGAGCATAATTCAAAACATATTAGAGAATAGGCAACCAAATAAATAAATAAAGCTTAAAAATAAATGTTTTCTGTTATTGTCAGTATAACTCTTATGTACGTATTTATATATAATTGAAGTGGTATATAAATTTATAATCACACTAAGACTGAATTGAAATTTTACTATCTTATCTAAAATAAATTGTCCTTACTAAATGAAATTTCAGGCATTATTAAAGTAGAAATAAATATTCAGAGAATATTTGAGATACCTAAGAAGAACTCTTGATTGAATGATTGTTTATTAACGTCACTCTTCGAAGCAACGTAAAGGCTATTGGCGACGAACCTTCTTTAGAGCTTGAACCGATGTATCCCGTTCTTTTAAAACATGAGCTTAGAAAATGATATTGATTTATTACTGTCTCACAAAACCCTCTTGTCAAAAGAATGCAGTATTTTGAATGCAACTTATTCGAACAATAGCATTCCTGTTTAAATCAAAATATTGTCAGCCGAGGAAGTTTAAAAGCTTCTACCTAACATAGACTCGTGTAAAGCAAGCAACATTATATAGTTTTAACAGGGAAACTACAACTGTCAAGAACTCAAAGTATTTTTAAGAAATTGTACGGTGATTGAGAATTTATTTAAAGCATGTTCTGTGAATGTCTTTGAGTTTTCCTTTGGTTGTTTAGGAAATGTCTGGATGGTAGTCTAGAACAGCCCACGTATATTGGAGAATGCAAGAGAAATACTTGAAACAATAATACTGCCTTTTACCCACTCCTTAAGCTAAGTTAGAGACAGCACTGTTGTCTGGCAGACAATTCTTTAACTTGGTGAGAAGTGATTAAGCTGGTGTCAAGAAAATGTGAGATTCGTGCAACTATTCTAAGCAACAAATGAAAATTATTTGTTTTTGTTTATGTGTGTATATGTTTTACGTATACTTTTTAATAAATGTAATTCTAAGTTTTAAAATGCTTTAATATAGAGCTCAAAATTTATCTCGAAAAATGTGTGTGTGAAATACATTTGGTGTATGATGAATAATAGTTAATCGAAAGAAAAAAATAAGCAACAAATCAAAAGTATAAAATATTTTTGGAACAAAAGATATTTACTAAGCGAAGATTTAAATTTTTTTAAATGGTTTCCAAGAACATTTTATATACATTTTCGATGGTCAGAACTAGGCAGAATGTAAAAAAATAGTTAACTTGTTCACATATTCTATTTTCGGGAAATCATACTAAAAAGATTAAATTATAAAGAAGATTTATCTTTTTCAATTTTTAAATTCTTCAACAAAGTTACTCTAAGAATAGGTACTGCTGTCAAAATCTGTAGAGCACGATATATACGTATATTTGATTATATCATTTTTTTTACTTGTCCTCATCTATCCCAATGTCATGAACAGCAAAGGAAATTTTCCAATCATATATTAAATTCTTAAAAAGTGTTTAAACATTTTATATATAAAATGCCATGATAATTGAAAAAATTAAGCTTTTTATTCTCTGAAATACTTATAGTAATAAAATAAATTATTAATGCTTATTTCCATTCTGATTTATTGATTAATTTTCTTACACATATAAATTTATTTTTTTTATCAAGTTGTTAAAACCCAACTATAAAATAGCTTTATTACGTGAAGTTTAAGCAATCTTCTGATTAGATACATGATGAAAAACAAATCTGTTTATTAAACACCCCCACTTGAGGCCGGTGATTCGTGGGTTCGAGTCCTCGTGGCACAGAAGATCCTCCGTGTAGAAGTGCTGATGCACATTAAATCAGTCGTAGCTCAAAGTCCTCCCGTTAGCCTGGTGTGAAAGTTTGGAGAGTGGATGCCTATTCAGGTGTCGTCACTTGTCCGAAGCTCTAAATTACAATGTCTGTCGCCAAAGCACTTGTGTTGCGCTTGAGCAGAGGTACTCAATCTTTTTTCCTACGGGGCCGCATACATATGGCAGATATTTCATGTGGGCCACAACATGAGAATTAGTGGAAAAACACCATAAGACCAAGACAATATTGGACACTTAAAATGTAGAAAATTGATCAAAATATTAAAACTCACATTTTTGGCTTTTTATACTTTATTAATCTCTATCAAACACACACAAAAATTTTTCTTCGTTTTATGTATTTTTTACCGAGTTATGGGGTAGTTGCGGTTACTTTTTATTCATGACCATAGAAACAAAATATATAAACAAAACTTCCAAGCCATTTGATAATTTAATTTATTTCCTTTTGACAAAGCCTCTCTTATTTTTATTTCAAACATTAATTTATCAAATGCAGACTGGCAGCAAAGAGGAGTTTTGACTGAATTTCAGACTGAAATCAGTATTATTTGTTTATAATTAAAAATAAGTTTCACTCATAAAATGGTCACTACTCCAGTTCATTCCCTATCTTACTGCTATTTGTTATAACTAAATGCGCGCGCGTTAGTTTCAAATAGAAAAAAAATCTTGTAATTCGCACCCATATGATATAGACAGCAAAATGGGTCGATTTGATTGCTTGATTGAGAGAATTACACGCTAAATTTTTAATTCATTGATCTTAAATAATTGACTTTTTTAGGGCAATGGGTCATGAGCCGGCCACTAAAAAAAGCCCGGGGGACGCAGGTTGAATATCGCTGCTCTAGAGTGCACCGTTGATAAACAGCCAAATCAAATCTCAAATACCTGCACTTTTTTTGAATTACAGATAAATTTCGTTCAAGAATAGTCTTTATAATACCCGATTTCAAGAGAAAATTTATACCGAAACTATTCATTACACTGTATTTATTCGTAATCCCGTCGATAAACTCTGAAATAATGTATTATATAAATATTACATTGTATTCCCATTGTCATGACATTACTTTCCTGCAAAAGAAACAACTCTCTTATTCTTAATTCCATTACAAATGCTCCTAAAGCGAAACATTCTATTAAATTAAAATTATTTCTCTTAGAAACAATTTTTTTTTGTTTAATTTAAAAATATTTAGCATTAAAACGAAACAAAAAACAATCAACTTTCAAACAGAAGAAAAAAAAAATCACCGAGTAAAACACTTGAGAAGAGCTTAAAACTAAACGGGACTTAAAGGCAGTACTTTAATTTAAATACTATTATTTGTTACCGTTGCGATCCTCCCATAGCTCGAGATCCAGGCATTACGTTTTCGCCCCCTAAACGCACCCCAGAGAGATTAGGGAGGAAACCGTAGATGGTTTCTAAATTAACAATCCTTTAGTCTGCCTCTGAGGTCCAAGCTTACAAATACTCGTCAAATCACATTAACGCATCACCTGATCGGATTACATTCTACCTTTCAGCTACATTTTTAAACTCACGTAATTTGTTTTCACCTTCATCCCTCCCCTCAGAAAATCAAAACAGCTATTTACGTTTATACGACAAGAAGCGTTAAGTGGAAAAGGAACAGTGTGATTTCCACAGAGAAATGTACGTCAAATATAAAACGAGCCGCGGAAATAAAGATTGAAATTAAATTGCGACCATCAGTCTCGGTCGGACTCGAATATTTTAGAAAGTAATGGATGTCTTAGATTCTTAATTGATTTCGACGAGGGACAGAGAGGGATTGCTTCGATTAAGTTTTAATGAGCTCAGATTAAAATGGCAAAATTTAATTTCTTCAGCCAGAGAAAGCGAAGGAAGATGCAGTAAAATATTTATATTATAAATGGGGAAACGATTTATGGTTTAACTATTAAGGAACTAAACAAAGTTTATTTTTTAGTTTAGTCGTAAATGGTTTAAATCATTAAAATTTTTATAGTTTATTTTTAGTTCCAAAATGCATCATTTAGTTACATGAACCTCATAATTGCTGGAAAAAATATGCGATTATGAGAGATTTAAAAAATGTCTGAAATTTATAATCTAAAGGATCCTGTCAAATAATTTTTTTAATATTTGCCCTTATTCGATTATATAGGGTGTCCAAAAAGTATGACTATACTTCAAAAAATTAATTAAAAATAAGCAAACGAAGATTTTTACTTACGGTTTTTTATGTTCCACAAAGAAAAAAAAATTATAGTTTTTGTTTAAAAAAATGAATTTTAGATGGTTCAACATCCACATTTTACAACATTCTCGTTTCAAAATGACTTCAACTCAAAGACAAAGCATACTTTACCAAATTTTAATCTGCAACACTTTACAGCGTTAATAGGACACCACCACATTGGAATTCGGAAGAGAAATAAAGTTCCTCGAGCTAGGGATGGAAAGAGGAAGCCTAGAGCTAACACCTTTGCATTTTTTTTAGGAATACATGAAAAACAATGTTTACCAATCTTCAGTCAGTGACACTGATGAAATGAAAAGTCGAATTACAGTGACTACTCAGATTGTTGATCTTGCAATGTTTCATAGAACGGGGCTAGAAATGTCCTATAGACTCGATGTGTTGCGCACAACTATTAGTGCTCACATTGAAATCGTGCAATAGAGCATTGTAAAAAAACTTTAATATTCTCCTTATGGAACAAAAATATCGTAAATAAATATTTTTTTTTTTGTAATTAATACCGGTTGATTCAAAATAAGTGTGACCAATTTTAAAAGCATTAAACTATTTATGTTTAATTTCAATCGTTTTACTACCGGTTTTATTTTAAAAATGAAACAATTAACTAACTAATCTAACCATTTTTATTAGTAGGAGTAAATTATGGTACCGAATTTAAATACTCTGAAACCCGAAACGAAATTTTAACGTTTTTGAAGGATGGTTGCTCAAATTTTGTTATAAATAAAGCATTTAAAAATCAGAAAAGACATTATTCTAATGTATTACTATTTAGACTTTGAAAAGAAATAAAATTTGACTGGCAATCAAAAACTCCAGAAAAAGCATGTGAACGAAAAAAAAAAACCTTAATGAAAATAAAAAGAAAAGAAAAGCTGAAAAGACTCTTCACTGTAGAAAATCCTCTCTCTCAAAGACCTTGACAAAGGAACTACAGGTATTGCAATTGACAATTTGTCGTCATGTAAAGAAAATATTGGCTATAAAAAAGTAAATGAGCCAGTGTATGATCAAATGTCTGCAAAGACCGGGGAAAAACAAAGAAAACCCTCTTGATGTCTGTTTTAATGTTTCGCAAAGGTAGATACAAAATATGGATGACATCAGGAGAAAAATAGTTTCATCCGTCATCTACAACTGGCGAAACGAAGATACAACATATTTCATGCAAAAAGCATCGCAAAGACGCAGCTGTTTTGCAAAAGGCAAGTTAGCCATCAGGTGTTATGATATAGATGAAAATACCCGCTCAAGGCTTAACAAAACCATTTTTTGTTGAACCAAAGGCTAAAAATGATACTACATCCTATCAGAAAAAGATTTTGAAGTGCATGATCACAGAAAGTAAATATATTTACGTTCGAGAAAGTTTTTTTTTCACCAAGATTCCTCACCAAGTCATACTGTAAAATCAACTATAAAATGGCTGAAAGACAAAATTTTTTTTTTCTTATATACCTGAGAGATAGCTGCCATCCTCCTCCACTGTGCTCTTTAGGAATATTATTTATGGGGATACTTTAAAAAAAAACAAATGAATAGATCTAGTGTAAGAGCATTTCAAGATCTTCAAAATGCAATCAAAGAGGAAGTTTGAAAAATTCCTCAAAAAATGTTCGAAAAAGCTCTTTTGGCTTGTCCTAAGCGTTTATGTAAAATGTACTATACTAAAGGAAGATATATTAAAAATTTCTTGTAAATAGCTTAATTCAATAAAAAATTATGATGCTCTGGAAATGGTAAAATTATTTTCGAATCAATCGGTATTTGAAAGTGTGTAGTCATACTTTTCGGAAATCCAGAATATTTTTAATATGTAAAATGAATGAATACGTATTTATCGATATCGTCCTGTGAATTATTTCATTCAAATACATACGAGTATTTCATTATTTCTAAATCTAATTAAATTTATATTTAAGCTTATAACTAATTAGAAATTAGTAAAATTAATTTAATGCTTCTCTGTAGAAGTTTTTATTTTGCTGGGTAATTTTTAATTTCATCATAAGATTTTATAAATTAATATCTTTTCATTTACCTTAAACTCGGTATCTCGATCATAAAATTAAAATGTAACACAAAGGAGAATTAGAGCATAAATTTAGAATGTTTAGTTTTTAAAAAAGGGAAAAAAGGATTGAGTTTTCTTTCGAAGCCAGTGAATACTAATTAATACACGAACATGTATTACTTCCTAATTAAATTTGCGTGCTTGGTTGAATTCGAGTTTACCGAACGATCATCATGTTTGGATTTTAAAGTGTGTATGTGAATCCAAATCCTTCCAATTGTAGGATTTTCAATTTTCGATTTTTGTTCTTGAACATGAAACTGAGAGGAGTATTTAAAAAATAATTGTAGAGTGCTTCATCATTACCAATAATAACGAATAACTGAAGTTAAATAGGAATTTATAAATATATATATGGAGGTTGAATTTGAAACTTTATTATGTCTATACTTTACAATTACTTATAAAAATTAATTCAGATATGTATTACTGAATAAGAAATTATGAAAAATAAATGTATTGCCTATAGCAAAATATAGTACAAATATTTCAAAAATAGAAAACTTTTCTGAACAGTAGTTACGATTAGTAAAAGAACAAAAAGAAAAATCAAGAAGTATTTCATACGTATTGCCGCGATATCGTAATATACTTGAGGTTATAAATTTTAGGTTCATAAGTGTTAGAGAAAAATTCAAATGAGTTTAAGCAATTTAGAATTATTTTCAAGAAGAACTTGATTTAAGCATTCGAATTCTACTAATATAAGTAGAATTTTATGTTACTCTTACAGGTTCTAAGAGAACCATTATGTGTGTGGTTGAAATATTAAATAAGAAACTGTTGAAATTAAAATGTAATTGTAAATATATTTTTCTACTTTGTAGTACAGCTGGAATAATTTTTTAAAAAGATACGGATGGTTGAAATTTGAAATAAATTACACTGAAAAAATATAAATTTTATCATCAGCTAGCAATTTTTTAATAACAAGGAGAATAATCTAATTGTTGGTTCCCAAAGTTTGATAAAAATTAGCGAAACATACAGTTTAAATGCGAATATGTAACATGTTCAAATATCTTACCAGTTTCGTTTAAAATAGTTTATTATAAGCTTCTTTGAAAAAATATGGTAGATATTCTTCATTGATATTTGTGCTTTCGAGTTCTAAATAATTATTAAACTTTTATTTTAAGATATACTCTCTTTCTTACATTTTAAAATTCAATCATAAAGTAATTTCCTTCTAGTATACTTGATAGGGGAAATCCAAATTTGAAAGGGTTTTTGAGCAATATTCATTCCACATAGAAATAAATGTACCTATTTATATCATTACTATTTATTCTATTAAATTTATTTCTAAGAAAAGTGCATACAAAAGTAAACGTACTTTTCTTATCAATTTAAGAATTAATTTCAACAGATTTAAACCATATTTGAAAATTGATTTTAAATTGAGTAAAAAAAAAGCTCCACAGCTTTTAAATTGCTAAATTTAGTTTTATAGAAAACTTGAATTTTGATTGAAAATTAAAACTGTTTTTGTATCAAAAGTTATTTCTTTCATAGTGTTACTTTTCAAAGAGTTAAAGAAGTAAAATCCATGAAACATTACATTTCTTTGAATAAATTAAAGATTCTTGCAGCTAGAAACACAATGCGATCCTCCTTTCTGTTTACTGAATCTTATGTTAATGATGATAGAAATTTGCTTTTGAATATGTTACTGAACGTTGTATTAACAAAGCTTCGAAAGGGATGATTTTACATAGAAATTAGAATGTGAAATTATTGAATTTTAAACGTTTTTAAGTGAAAATTAATTAAATTGTTTTCCAATGAAAGTACTGTTAGTGATGTTCGAACTGCAACTGAAAGCGTTTGAAAATCAACGCAATCATCTTCAATTCAAAATTCAAAACAGCTTAAGAATATTTTAAGTTTTAATTATTAAAACAGAACTGCTTAACCACGGAGTAAAAATTTCTCTCTCTCTCTCTTTCCATACTTGTAATATTCAAGCATTCTTAGAAGCTTCATACATTTTATTTTTACCAATACGAGGGTTATGAAGGATACCAGTTTTAAAACTGTTTGAAGCCTGCACTTAAGTAATATACCCTGCATATAAATAGGAGACTGCTAGCAGAGTATTCAGAGAGAAGCAAGATGTTCAAGATGTTCCAGATGTGTTCATGAATTAAAATTATAAACAAATGTCAAAGCAAGCACAATCGAAGTCTATTGAAAGATTCAAAAAATTAAGGAAAGAAATTTGCTTCTGAGGTTTAAACTAGACTAAATACATATACAATTCAAAATGGAAAAGTAGGAAAAAGTTATTAATAATTTTTGTCAGAAAATGAAATTAAAATATGGAATTAATATGAAATGGTGAAAAAATATTTAATGGATGTTTTCGTAGTATTAAGTTATCATTATACTGTTCTCTGTTAAAGAGAAAAATATCTCCAATGAAGTTTTATTTTTCAAAACTTAATTTCTAGAAGTTATGTATAGAAAGAAAAAGAAAGAATAATGAGAAGTTGGGTTACACAACCAAGTTGATTTTCAAAATTGTAAAAATGTGGGATAAATTTTGCGCATATATGATTCATAACTAACACACTATTATAAAATTCCAGTTTTTATGGTCCAATCAACATCACAAGATTAAACAAATTTGGAATTCCATTTACTTGTTAAAAGATCTATTTCATTGTTGAAATGTCTGTGAATCTGTTTTCAAATACCCAAATAAAACTTATTATTATCTGAAAATTTTCAACAGTATGTTAGCAAAAAACAATATCCGTATAAAAATGTAACATTTGCTTCATAACATTTATCTATAATTAAATAATAAGAAAATTTCAATCTATAGTTTGGAAATTTTGAGCTTATTTTAAATATTTCAAGGACAAATTGTAATAATACTAATAAACAAACACATATGTCTTACAAATTCAGCTCCCAAACTAAACTGATTTTTTTTAAATCTTATCATTGTTCTTAAGCAATTTTAATTCATTTGAATGAGATTAGGAATAAAAACATTACAGGTTTTTTTCACTTTTGAATAATGGTTAACATTATTCATTAAGTAAAACTAAAATTGATAAATTGATTGTCAAAAAAGAGTCCCATATATCAATTAGATTTTCACAATTAATGCAGCAAAGGGTTTTGAAAAATAGCATTCTTCTAGTTCGTTCTTCAAACGAATGAATAAGCTACCATCAATTTTTAAACTATCCCTCTCTAATCTAAGGTTTATTATGGCTATACTTCTTTTAGGATAGGAGTAATTGGGGGTGTAATATATTCTAGATTTAATTAAAACATCTGAGTAAATTTTCAAGCATATAGTTAAAAGTTTGACAAATACTCTAAATATATCAGATGAAGAGAAAAATACAAAAATTTAAATTTCATGAAGTGATTTTACTTTAAGTTATAAGGATATATTATATAAGATTTAACGAATGATTTTTTTTCATAATGAATTTGTAAATTCTTCGTATGGGGTCTCAGGGGTGTTAATTTTGTTTCGAGAGCTAAAAAAATAAAAAAAAATTCGATTAGATATAATTATATGAGGTTAAAATTAAATGATTCGATCCTTTTACACATTGTTTATAAAGGAATGAGGTTTCTAAAAAGTGTAAAATGTTTAAAATGTAACCATAATTTTAAAAAAATCATAAGCGTATGAAAATAAGGAACATTTCTGTGATAAATATTAAGTAAATTTTACATTGTACATGATATTTTCTAAAATAGTAGCCTTTCATGTATAAAACCTTATAGAACTATGTGAAATACTATCATACTATACTATATATCATACTATTTAAACCTTACCTAATTTAGTATTATATATCTTTTTTATTTTAAAAAATTTGAAAAATATTAAAAAAATTTTAAGCTGTAATTTTTTTATTTAAATTTTTTTTTTTATTATTATTCTACTTATATATAAAACCCCTACAGTGTAATAAGGTTATCTTTAACTTTATAAATCAACTTATTGCTAGTAATTAGAGTTATTATTTTAGAAAATAGCATGAGCAACGTAAAACTTAATTAATATTTCTTACAGAAATGTTTCTTATTTTCTCATATGCTCATAATTTTTAAAATTATGATAACATTTTAAATATTTTACACTATTTTGAAACCTTATTCCTTTATTAATAAAGCTTAAGCCAATCAAATTATTTAATTTTAACTTTAAGGAATTATATCAAATTGAAAATTGTTTATATTTTCAACTCTCGAGACAAAATTAACACCCTTGAGACCCCTTTAACAGCAAAAACACGCAACAATATCAAGAAATTAAACGAGATTCAGTTTATTCTCTTAGAATGGTTGATCAAATTTAGAGTTGTAATAACTCCTAACAAGACATGCATACTTTGTTTTTAATCTTAAGACTTGAATAAAGAAATATTGCTTTAAGTCTGAATATACATCCGGTTATAATGGTCTTAGACCAAAAATAATCCTGTAGCATTATGAGTTATTAGAACAGTTTGTAACCTATCGGAAATAGTTTCAAGCCAACCCCGTTTCCAAGCGCTTAGAATTCGAAGCAAATATCTAGTGAAGTACTAGCGACTGTGTAACGCAAGCGATTTTAATATCGGCGAACATGGTACGTTTTGAATTTCTATAGCATTTAATTCCTGCGCTGTGCGAAATAAATGTCTTTTACAAAATTGCGTAAAATAACAGCAAACTTATTTCGCATAGCAGTTGAGCCAATACTGCAGATTTTTCTTTGAAATATTACTCGTAAGGGATATGTTTTTCTAAATTTCATAATTTTGTGGTCACTGAAATACTTTTAAATAAATTATGTGTAAATGTGTTTTAAAATCATTTAATTACAGGATTGTTTTTTCTACGAAATTACTTATTCAAACTTTCTTTTAACTGTAAAAATTAGACACTTATGCGTAATTTAAAGTCTTAAAATAAACAACAACAACAAAAAAAAAAAAAACAGATCTAATGAACATATTAAGAAATCTATGAATTCAAAGAGTTTAAATAATAATTATATACATTTAAAAATAATTTTATGAATATAAATTTGATTTTCCGAAATTGAAAAGGCGAATAAGAATCAATATATTCATCGCAAAATGAATAACAACAACGTATAACGTACAGAAATACATTTAAAGAAAAACACATTACAGTGTGTTATACCAACTGCATAAAAGAAATCCATATTTGGCTAATGCAGGTGGCATATTACAAAATTCTTTCTTTTGAAGGTCATTAATAAAATAAATAAAAAAAATTAAGTAAAATAATAGACCAGTAATTGAGATTTCTGGAAATTTATGTTACGCGTTTTTTACTAAGTAAAATCATTAAATATTTAGTTTTTGAACATATGATAAGTGCCTGTAATAGCTTTTAAACGATTTAAAAAGATGAGTTTTAATGTAAAAATATTTTGCAACTGGAATCTTATATCTGACAGTTTTATAAAAACTCAATTAATTAAAATAAATAATGGAGCAATTTATTGAGAAATGACAAATTTATGGATAGCTATTAATACACCTTATGTGAAAAATTTGCGAAGTATGAATATTAAATGAGATTTATTTACTAATTACTAAAAATCTCAGCACATGATGCATTCTGAGTTGAATGAAATATTACTTAACAAAACTTCCCAGACAAATTTGAGAAATTATTTTAAACTGCATAGATTTAAATATTTCCTTGCATTGCACGGGGATTTTAGTGAAGATAAATTTTTGTGTAATTGCTTTAATAATACTTCCTCAACTACTCCTCTAAAGTAAAAATCTATTAAATCGCATTAAATAAATGAGCTGGAGAGCGTTTTCTGGGTATACTTAGGTTTGGATGGTGTTCAAGCAAAGAAATACGGCATGTCAAAACGGGGTTGAACGGCTATAATTAATTTCATTTTGAGGGACTAATGCCACGTCATCTGGTTTGGGTGGACCTAGAACACGCTACAATCCCATTAAGCTAGTACAGGCAATTGAGAAGCCGTCAAAACTAAAGATATGTAGCATATATTTTTTGCCCTTTTTACGAACATGCATTTTCACTAGTTTCTTTCGGAACAGTTGTTCATAATATATTTTATGACCTTTTTCTTCCACGGTTAGCCTGTTTCTGGTTATTTAGGATGTTTTCTTATTTATGATTATTGACTTTGCATTTTAGAATTCTCTCGTGCTCAGTTCTTTAGAAGCTTTTAAAATCTATTCTTAGCAAAACGTTAGTTGATAAATTTGCGTACAAAATTGTAATAAAATATTTCAAGCCTTGTGAAGAGAGTAGATATAATGTAATAAATATATAGATGATTTCGTTAACCCCTTAACCAGTCAATTTGTTTACCCAAAATGTTTAAAAAAAAGGGGCACATTTTTTTTTATTGTATACAATTAACCCCTTGCCTGTGGAATATATTTAAGAAAAACGTGCCAAAAATGAATTTTTTTTTCTTTTTAATTTTGTTTGTTATCATCATCTAAATGTTACAAACAGATTATTTAAAAAAAAATCAATTTTTAAGTGAAATTACTACTATACAATATATTTGCATGTATTGTAAATGTTAATGAATTACAATAATTTTTGGCGAAATTATATCGAAATAAATCATTTGACATAATTTTGAATACAAATATAATAAACAAATGCACAACAATATTATTATTTATGTCAACTTTCATGAATTCCGTGTCCCTCAGTTCCTTTTAAATTTCACAAATCTGTTACAGTACGAACAATACGAACTGCAAAATTACAAAAATTCAACAAATATTGCTAAATTACCAAACTTTCACCGGAAAGTATCACCATGTATTGGAAAAATGGTAAATTACATATTATGCATTACACGACCGAGTTCGGGCTTCATGGGATTAAAAGACTAATTTTTCTATTGCTCACACTCGGCTCGGGCATACAAAAAAATTGAGCATTTGCGTTGCTGGAACTGAATTCGGGTGTCACAGGCAAGGGGTTAAACACAGTACATAATGGAATGAGAAAATGGAAGAATTTTATTTTAAATTCTCAAATTTTAGAGCTTTTATACCATTTTTTATTTTACAATTGTGGAACACGAAAACACTTTAATGTTTGCTTTTTGTAAGCACACTCTGTATGCTATGAAGGATTTTTTTATATATCCTAGAAAAATGTTTCTTTTCTTACTTTTTCAAGCTGTTGAGGGCTTTGTGTGTGTATGTGAAGAAGTTTGTGTGTGTTCCTCTGAAGAATAATCCAAATAATCAGCTGACAGTTCTGAATCTGAATCCGAATACGTATAATTCATCCTTTTATAAAAAAGTGTTTTTATTATCCGTAATTTAAAAAATTGCCGATTGGAATGCAAAAACACTGCATACAGTTGAACACAAATTTTAGGATCTAAATTCCTGCCTTCATCAATGAAAAATTCCCATTTTCATAGCAAAGAAAATGCCTTTGCCGAATGAAAAGCATTTCATTACTATCGTCAAACTGCCTTACCTTTTCAAAACACTAGCACTAAATAATATCACCATAATAATTAAAAATACACGGACATCAAAGAAAGAAAGAAAAGATCAGTGCCCGTACAGCGTACGGGCAAACCGGTTGCGGCCAACTTTCAGTAGATCGTACGATCACCGGATAACCGATTAAGGGGTTAACTACCCCAACAGAACACTTATTGATGTTAACCTCAAATTAGATTTTTGAAAAAGGAAAATTTTTAACAGATGAGATAAGAACAACTTTCCCACCGTGTTCAGAAAAGTATAGAGAGAAATTAAAAATAATATACACTCGTAATGAAGTCTTCTACACACTTGCTCGGTAATTTGTTACAAGTATCTCTAATTTTATATGAATTGTGCTAAAATCTAAGGAAGCAATTGTTTTGTGATATAAATATTTACATTCACAAAAAAATGATTTGTGGTTAATTTATTGAAAAGCATCATTTTTAAAAAGTTATTTACAATGATTTTAAGTTTAATTAATGCAAATTTATGAAGACTTAGTGAATTCATTAACTGAAAATTCGTTGATTAATAAAAGAATAGCATAAAGAGTTTAAACTTAATCAATATCACTTGAACGAGTATTTCTGGTTTAGAATTGATTTCATTATTTTATTTATTTTTAGAGTTTTAGTCAATAAATATATTTTTTTTACATAGTAAACTAAAAATTGTTATGTCTACAAGCCAGAGCATACATAAAATGCTCAGAATTTTGTTACTTTTGTAGCAAACTTGATGCTGAAGCATACCAAGATTCGCGTTCTTTATAAGATAAATAGTGTTTTCATTATGTTGCAAACGATGATGAACTTAAAACTTTTGGTATTCTTCATTACTGAAAAATTAATAAATTTTCTTTTTCTTTTTGACTATTTATTAACTATTAATTTTTCATAAACGTAATAATTGCATGAGTTTTACTGATATTTTAAGTACATAATGTAGGAGAAAAAGTACAAGATAATTAATTCCATTATAATGAAACTGAAGAAAAAAATCTAGTTATAAAAGTTTTAAATATTTTATTTTCTTGGAAACACTTCTCTAATATCAATATGTTTTTGTACGTAACCAATTTGAAAAGAATTTCTTAAGTTTGCTAAATCTTATTTGTGTGTTATAGTAGTTTCCCACAAAATAGAATTTTATACTTTTTGAACAGTAGCAAAAATAACTTTGAATTTATGCTGAATAATTCTTTGTTTATTTACTTACATCTTAGCGCCTTCAGAATTACATTATTCTACATAGCATTACTCAAAAGAGTATAGTTTGTTTAATTTAGCGCATTTTAAATTGAAATTGAAGAAAGAATATTTGATAAATTAAATAAACTTTTATTTATTCTTTAAAAATACTCTCATGCATGGTTATTTAAGGGCACTGAATAAAACGCACAAACACACACTACTATTTATATTAGCTAAAAGACATAAAATAAGAAATAAATTATGTCTTGTTAGTCTCATTGTGTATTTATTGCAGCCAAAGAGTTATTACCGATGGCAAAGTCTTACAATATTCCTTACCCAGGTGATATTTAAAAAATATTCAATTTGTAACTAAAGTAGAGATTTATAAGACCGAATTAGGATCATCACTTTTAACTCATATCAATATACTAATGGTTAGAAGCCTTTTCAATATTAAAGTTTCTTCAATATAAGAACTTATCATCTCTTTTTTTCAACATATTACACTTTACATTCCCTATATTTGATTTTAAGTATTTTTATAAACATTTCTCATATATTAGCTTTAATATTCAAAATTATGACATAGTGGTATTTAGAACAGAATTCTACCTAAATATTAAAGTGTTGAATGAATTGATTCCACCTTCGTGATTTTATCTTGTATGAAGTCAATAGTGATTCCCACCCACTTTATAGTCTTATCATAGCCTTTTGGATTGGGCGTTGTGGGGGAATAAAGTATTATTTTTCCCAAAAGTACTAATTATTTTTTCAGATATTAATATATTTATATAGTGGTTTTGTGTTAATTTTGACTCAAAAATTTTTTTTAGTAGTAAGTAATTAGAAAAGCTAACATAAGAATTAAAAAAAAATAAAGAATATACAGATAAGAGAGTACCTGAAATATGAACATTTTTACTTCTATCGTAGAGAAAAGTTTTGCATACCGAAAGTCCGAAAGGCTATTATAGTAATTTTAAAGTATTCATAACAGCCTTAAGTTCGATAAATTTCATAATTCAATGTTTTTCATAAACTGAAATTTTCGAAACTTCTTCTAGTATTAAATTCCTATAATTTACGTAAAAAATGTCGACGTTTACTCTCAAAATGTTGATTTTCAAACTCACTTTGTTGTATTTTGTGTGCATTTTTAAACATGTTTAAAAATAATTTCTTTATTTGTACAGTAAGAACTTCAAGTTCATCGAAATGTAAGGAATTGCTCTCCTCCCCAATTTTTCATTTACTTTTCTTTTTATATTCTTTTGTAACTCTCTTAAGTATATATTTTGGAAAGTGACAACAAAACGCCAGTAATTATCTTTAAAAATCATGAAATTGTAGTCTTCTATGTTTTCCTTTTGAATAACCGAGAATCACTACTTAATATAAGACAGGTTTAAGTATTGCACTAAATAGGAATGAAGAGTTTTCAATGATCATCATCTCTATATGTAAAAAAAATGTCAGTATGCCTTCTTTTGTCATTAAAATTCTAAAGTAATTAATTCTGAATTCACAAACCGAAATATGAATTAGATTTTCTCCATTTTGATCTATATTTTATTTTATTAAAGACACTTGTAAGTCTAAATTTCAAACAGACAATATGTGGAATGTTACTTAAGTCTGTGGAAGCTAAAAGAATAGTGAAATTCAAATCATCATCGTGTATTCTGAAAAATCTATGCTCCGAGTAAATTTAATTATCTCTAAATTTAAACCTGACGTTTGAAAGCTTGAAAATTAGATAGTTACTATAACTACGAATAAGAATATTTTAAATTGCTTTGCACGAAGACTAAATTAGTTGCGTGTCAAAAGTCAATCAGTCGGACTGAAAGAATATTACTACAATTCATCTTTTAGGTTTTCAAAACAAAATCACAAAAAATGAAGCACGTAGAAGTTTGTGAGGGAAAAACTCTAAAAGAAACATTTGTCAAATTATTCACTTTGAGTTAATTAATAATAAATAAGCATGTACTTAAAAATTAACTATTTTTTCGAGTGGCAAGTCTCCAAATGTATTGTAACATGTACACAAAACCATATATATATATATATATATATATATATATATATTTGTGTGTGTGTGTGTAACGATTCGAAGTAAGCATCGAGAACTTTTTGGGAAAACAGTTTTTTATTCAGATAACCATGGAACACATCTGAACAGGGATTCAAACCAGTGCCAACTGCCTCGATTGAATTGTATATTTCCAAACCTGCTAAATCCTCATTTTCTTAGCTCAGATTTCGATTGGAGAGCAAAGCGTGGGAATGTATATGCGAAGACCGTAAAAACTTTTAATGGACTGGGATTAGAATCTTATGTTTGGAATGTCTTTTCTGAGAAATGATTAGCTTTTAAATTTAAGACTCGATGGAAAATAGAATCTTGTTCATGCTATAAATTAAGTATATATATATATATAAAAGTGTATGTGTGTATAATAATTCCCCATTTTCTGCTGAAGGATTTCATTTAATTCATGATGGTCTTGAGCCTTCTAAGACATCACGTGATAATTAATTTCTTTAATTAACCGCCTAACAGGAACTATGCTTTTAACTACAACTTATCTAATTTAAACAA
Organism: Trichonephila inaurata madagascariensis; assembly: GCA_019973955.1. Taxonomy (NCBI): domain Eukaryota; kingdom Metazoa; phylum Arthropoda; class Arachnida; order Araneae; family Nephilidae; genus Trichonephila; species Trichonephila inaurata. The sequence continues at coordinate 171,048 of BMAV01024643.1, read as the reverse complement.
CCACATATCGACAAATTTGGAAATAAGATGATGCAATATTGAATCATCTAATTATTTTGACCAATCATGGTATTCATTTACGAAAATCATATGATTCTCGAAGTTTTTGGTAGAGGAAACTACAAAACGGAGACAAAATTGTACTTCCTACAAGGCTGAAAAAGAAAGAAATTGGATTTTAAGTAGCATATCAAGAAAATAAATAGTGCAAAAGAATATCGTACTAAAATTGGATAAAAACACAGATAAAACAAGAAGCAGAAGGTGAGAGCTATTAAAATTGAAAACACGAAAAGAGTCTTTGGACTAAAATGGAGACCTATTATGATTTCTAAAGCTGTCATTGATGTAGACCAGCGATTTAGGGTTAAGCAATGCCTTATGGATTCGCTTTCCTAATACACAGTAGAAATTTTCGTCATAATAGAAAAAAACAGATCCATGTTTAAAAATTAGACCTATATCTATCATACATGGATGGAACACAAGAGAGTAAAATAAAATGAAAGTATGAATAGTGAGAATAGAAAAAATCCCCTCCCACACACAACTAAAATTGAAATTTCAATTAATTGAAACTTTAATTCAGTTGTGCTCTCACAAAACTGCGAAAACTGTTTCAACCCTTTCCTGTTTTTTACACTGAAACTAACCAAAGTACAAAATCCTTTATTCAAAATTCAAACAGCTTCTCATGCATTTAAAGAAAGACATTTTGGTCTGAGTATATTTTTCAAATCTTATTGGACATAGAAAAAACAGTTGTTTCGCATCAATCAAAGCAAAATTTCCCGAATGACGAATATCATACCATTTGAATTCATAAGCAATACCCAAGCTTACTTGCTTATGAGGAATTTAAACCCAGATGAGATATGGATAGAATATTAAATCCAATCAACAATTCTGACTCCATACCCATACATATTGAAGAAAAGCATCAGTTTCTTCTTAATCTCTGCAAACGAGTGATCCTGAGCAAGAACATTCACCGAGTATCAGGCAGTCACCATAGAAATACCGGAATTGGTACAACTGATAATTCTTCGCGTGTGCACATTTGAGAGAAAGCAGCCACGCGTTTTAAATCTCCCGGGGGAATTAAGGTTTAACCACAAATTTACGCACGAGCGCTTTGATTATTAACAGCGTCGCCTTTGGCATTCGCTTTCAGTAACATTAACTTCCGTACTCTGAGTTCCCGTTCTCCGTAATGGTCCCCTGAAGTTGCAGCTCACGCTGGAATGATTGAATTGCATTGAGAGTGGCGGGAAGAATACGGGCAAAGGAAAACTATGATTGCTGGAGTAAAGTAGAGGTCGTTCAAAAATTATGGAAATAACGATTACGTAGAAAGCTTCTTTATAATATAAATTTTAAGGAAATATTTGAGTGGTGTGGCCAACATTTGTAGAAGATGGCTCGTATTATTGTTTCAACAGGATGGATAGATTTTCTTAGGTTTATTTCTTACACCAAGTTTGTAGTGTTTATAGAAGGATTCTTTAACATAAATTTGAAGAGAAACATTTAGGTGGTATGAGCAAAATTTGAGGAAGGTTCTCATGTTATTGTTTCAACATGACAGATAGATTTCCGGAAGTTTATTTTTTACATCAAGCTTGTATTGTTTGTAGAAGAATTACTCAATATAAATTTAGGGATATATTTGAGTGTTGTGTCCAAAATTTGTGGAAAGTTGCTCGTGTCATTGTTTCAACTGGATAGATAGATTTCCTCAGATTTATTTTTTACAACATCAAGTTTGTATTGCTTGTAGAAGGATTCTTAAATATAAATTTAAGGAAGTATTTGAGTGGTATGACCAAAATTTGACGAAGGTGGCTCGTGTTATTGTTTCAGCTGGATAGATAGTTTTTCTCAAGTTTATTTTTTACATCAAGTTTGTGTTTTGATTAATGCAGTTTTTTCTTACTAAAACGGACAAACTTGCTTTCAATTCATATGCTTAGTTGTTTTGATAAATGCAAGCATTTTTGTACATGCTTGTTTTTATGTAATTTAAAATATAATAAGCCAATGCACAGTTTTAAAAAATATATGCATTCTTCTTTTGCATATGCATAAATGTTGAAACGCATACATATATGTTTAAGTATTTCTACAACGGAGTTTGAGATATTTACTGAACTTTTATTATAACACGCTTAACAGTAATTAATGAGTGCAAGCTATTTTTCTCGCAACTTATTTTATCCAAGTCTAATGCATGAAGTAAATGGATATATTCAACAAATTAGGCCTACTATAGCTTGAAAATTGTATTTTTATTTAATTTAGTTTGACTTGGAAAACAAGACGTGGTACGTAATGTTATTTTGTAGCTTATTTTACATCCATCGAGAGCAATTAAATTAGCTTTTCGGTAAAAAAAAAATTGTAATTAGAATCGATTTGTTGAGAATTCGTTTGTGGAAATTTAGGGGCTAAATGAAGACCGTAAAGCAAACCAACTTTTTAACATCCGTTAAAATTAAAGTCTGTGAATTTATTTAATTTAACATACTGGAGCATTCACCTTCTACATTTCAATTAAACCAACGACACTTTTGAAATTCGTAAGTCTCTAACTTAATGAAAAATTTTCACACGAAGGTAAATAGGGAAATCTGTTCAGCAGATACTTTATTGTGAACCTATGCGTTGTTTTCCTGATCAGATAAAATTCTAGATTTATTTAAGAAGAGAATAATTTATTTGTAAGTTCGTGATTTAAAGAAGCCAATGGTATTAAATAGGGGAAATAAATTTCAGTTAATTAGCTTTTTGGTTGAGGAAGTATTATACAGCATAGAGACAGCATTTTGTAATAATTTTCTAAGCAATAAATTAGTATTACAACATTGAGCGGCACAGGACACAACACGAAATCTTTTTTATAGTCTCGGAGACAATTGGTACATCTAACTCAATTACAACAAATTTTGTCCGAGCTATAAATTGAACCACAATTCCAAAAAAGCTGAATCATCTCTTAGTCGATTAAAATTATTTTATTAATGATTAAAAATTACGCTAAAATACGGACACATACGACAACTACACGAAACCCTCATAAAATGAAAATAAATAAAAAATTTACAACATTTATCGTATCGCCTGTTATCACCGTCATGTCGTTCCTCTCCAAAGGGAAAAATCCCGCTCTTTAAAAACATCAGAACAATCGCATAGGCGAAGGGGAGAAATTTTAAGAAAAAACCGTCGATAATTATTTCAATGGGTGGTAACTCTGAAAATAATGTGAATTTTTCAAAAATTCTATTTGAGACTCTCTGGAAAAATCTTTTCTTTATCTAATCAAAATATTATTATTATAGAAGCATTTTTATATAAGGAGAACATCTGGAAAAAAAGATTATTCTAAGTTAATTTTTGGCCAAAATATTGTATTTAAATAATGCTTTTTTGCCATAATGTCCTTAAAACAATTTTATACATGTATTCTAATCTAAGTGACACTAAATATCATGAACATTATCCATTTATGAGCTTTTTTAAAATCACGTTTCCGAACGTAGTCGGATACCTTAATGAAAAAAGTAATGCCCCAAGTGCTAAAAATTTTCGATTTTAATAAATATAAATTAAAGCATATTTGAATGAAAAATCTTATAATGCCTTTCAATAAATAAAATTAACTTATTTTTAGAGAAAATAATTTATAAAGTTAGAAACAGGAGTGTAACTTCTTACGTATTTCATTTAAAAATTTATCCTAAGAAATTCAAAAATGATAAAGCTTTATCTTATTATTTGATTAAGGCTCCAAAAAATAGAAAAAAAATTCCTTTTGTAGTATTAAAAATACAAGTAATTTTTCAAACAAAGAACTCTTTAAAATATATTAACCTTGATTTAGAAAACAACCAAAAGTGTCAGCTGTTAAAAGAATCCTTATAACAAGGTCATAATGTTCAATTTATTCATAAGTGTAGAAAACTTGTTCTAACCAATGCAATTATGTGGTCGGTGATTATATTTAAAAGCCGCCGATGAGAAGTGTTCCAGCTAACTATCAGCATTTACAAATACTATGAAAAGAATTCAACACTGAACTGTACGTAGACCGAAAGTAACGACTCCCTTCTCAGCAAACACCCCAGTTTGGCACTTTATCAAATCCAAAGTTAGTCAGACGAAAGTTAATGAACCCCAAAATTTTACAGACAGAATTTGAACTGCAGTCTACAGCATTGCAGCGAAGACGCGATTTCAAACTGTATTCGAGTTATTACAAAAGAGTGCAATGAAAAGAATAATGCGACGAATTGTTCTGAATTTTATGGAAAATTTCATTACTCTTATCGAATTTTTCTGACAAACATTCTTTTTTCGTAAAGGAAAGGAATTGATTTTTTTGGACACTTTATATTTTGGATCTTCCAAGTCGAGGGGGAGAGTGAATCGATGGAGAGACGTTTTAACTCGAAAAGTTCAATGATGATTTGTGATCACATAAGAATGCGCTTATTTTCTTAAAAAAATAATAAGGTTTCTTGGGAGGATTTTATATTTAACAAGCTTAAATTTTCTTTTAAATTTTGTTAAACCGACAACTTTATCAAATAAAATTTCAAACTACTGTAAAATCCGGTTTATAAGTGCACTTTTAACACAAAAAATATATTCAAAATTTACGGGTGCACGTTATATGAAGAGTATAAAAAAAGAACTTTAAACATAAGGGAAAGACGAGCGAAGAAAAAATCAGACTTCTACTTAACAAGTTTAAATTTTCTTTTAAATTTTGTCAAACTGACAACTTTATCAAATGAAATTTCAAATTACTGTAAAATCCGGTGTATAGGTGCAGTTTTAACACAAAAAATATGATCAAAATTTACGGGTGCACGTTATACGAAGAGTATAAAAATGAGAGCTCTAAGCATAAAGAAAAGATGAGCATAGAAAAAATCAGACTTTTACATATATCGAAATACAGCTTATTTAAAAGAAATGACATTCCTTATAAACTTAAAGGGTTTTTGTTCTAGAAGTATAATATTTTTTCTTATAAAGTTTGGAATAATACCTCGAATAAATAACTTCAAAATATAACAGCATTACGAACGTACATTTCAGGTTTTTAATAGAAAAGGATGTGTGAATACGGCGAATGTATGCGCAAGATTTTACTGAAATTCAATTAGTCTTCGTGGTCAGATGTATATCAATCAAGTTTGAGAAATTAATGAATTTTCTAATCTCATTAACTTTATATTATGAGTTAATACTACATCTAAGTATATTTAAAGGGTAAACTATATTAAAGCCATGTTTATATATCTTGAAAATTTAAAGAATTTTTCTTATTAAACAAAATTTTAACGACACTTGAAAAATAAGTAAAAATATATTGAGGAAGATGAAAAAAAAAAGATTCCAAACATTTCGTTGAAAAATAGTCCTAGAAGATGCTTTAAGCCCATAGCTTCATTATATTTAATTCAATCAATTTTAAAAAAGTGAGTTTTTTAATTGTTATTTTTCCTATGCCAATATTTTTTAAACATTATCAGACATTTCCAAAATGGTAATGGAAGGAGATAAAGGCATTTTTCTGCTATTTACAATGAGTTTTATAGAACACTAGAACAAATATAAAACTATGTATAATGTCAAGGTAATTCATAATATAAGTTATCGCTAAATATGAACAATAAATGTTAAACAAATTTTAAAAATTAAGTTTCGTATATTTTGAAAGGTTTATGCATGTGAATAGAATCAGGTCATATTTTTCTCGATACAACACATAAATGGAAAAGTTGTTTTTAAAATTAGTTCTACTTAGAAAGAAGTTAAGACTTAAGACCAGATATCAAAGCTTTTACACTTCTTGCTTACACTTTCCAAAGCAGTTTCTTGTGGCTATGTATACTATTAGTAAATTATTTTCTCAACAACAGTATTTATCATGATAAGTCAAATCTGTAACTGGTTTGCCCGTATACCGTACGGGTTACCGAAAACTGGCCACAACCGGTTTGTCCGTACGCTATATGGGAACTGATATTTTCTTCTTTCTGTCTTCGATTTGCACATATTTTTGATTCTTAAAGTGAGATTAATGGTGCTTTTTAAGAGATGCAGTTTATCTATGTGGTACTGAAATATTTCTCACTCGGGATTTTCTTTGAGGTGAAGGCAGGAATTTAGATTCTTGAATATATTTGATGAAGAACAGGTATTGGCAAGGCAATGTGAAATTTGTTGCATAAGAAAAAATAAAAATGGAAAGATAGTAAAAGAAAAAAGCCGATATTATATTTTTGTCCCAATTGCAAATTAAGACTTAGCATTACACCATGTTTCAAATTGTGTGTGCATATATATATATATATATGCACACATACACACAGTAGCGCACACAGGAATTTTTCAAGGGAGGAGGGGTCCGGGGTCGAAAGTTAACCATTCTTGTATTATGCTCCTTTTGATTTTGTCGATTTTCGGGAACAAAACACAGTAAAAAACTAATTATAGAATAAATAATTAGCATCAATTAATAAAATTAATTATTAATGATAAATATTTAATTAAATTTTACGTACTATATACTTAGAATTATAATCAATCGGAAAAAAGTCGAGGGCTTTGGGG
>BMAV01024643.1:135591-154346 GCA_019973955.1 Trichonephila inaurata madagascariensis | reverse complement strand
CAAAGCATTATTGTACTTGAAATGTAGAAAACCATTTTTTAATTATATAGACGTTATTTTAATTTTATTTTATGTAAGAAAACTTTATTCATGAGAATAGTAAACGGGCTATTGTAACAATCTTTAATTACAGTAATAAATAGCATCTACTGATTTAAATTCAGTTACACAAAAGAAACATGTGCAAAAAACATTTTTAAACACTTCTCTGATTTGTGATCTAAGTCTAAATTCCTCATAGTATTTTTAGCAAATAAATGTAATTTGGGTAGACAAAATTACTAATAAAAAGCAAGAAGGTAAAGCTATGAAAACTGATTTATTTCAAAGAACTTACGTTTCGAAAAATCAAGTAAAATTTTTCAAATAATCTGGTATCAGAAATATTTATGATACAAAATTTTCTCATTATAGCTCTATTAAGTATAAAATGTTTCTAATTTTTTTAATATGAGGATTGATTGATTGTTTATTAATATCCCAGTATGAAATTACATGAAGACTATTGGTGGCAGTCTTCATACTTTTAAACTACAACCAAGTAACGTGAACGACATCTAGGCTCCTACGTCCAGAACACACCAATATGAGAATTTAGAACCTTGACAGATTTAACTGCATCATCCTATCTACACAGCGGGTCTTAACCTGGGAGCTGGCACGCATTCGATACTAACGTTAATGGTCGTGTGGGGTGACTCAGTCACCTCTATCCTTTTTTCTATAATTTTTTTACTGTACATGATAAAAATCGTAATTCTAGTAAATAATTTAACTAAGAGAAAATATACTTACCTACTTTCAAGGATTTTTAAATTTTTCTTTGATAATTTGAGAAAAAATATCAATCAAACTGAACCAAGAAGTTTTAAATGTGCGTGACTTTAAGGGCATAAATCACAGACATTTCATATAACATTACAGGAATGTTATTTGCAGGCAAAACTGTCATATTTTGTTCAAGTTATTGTAGTTTTATTGTCCTTTGATGATTAGCAAATAGAATGCTGAACTTTTTCTTGCTTATGTCTTTTTGACAGGGTGAAGTATGTCTTGTGGTGCACTTATGGCTTTATATTTTTCTTGATGGAGTTCTTCAGGTAGAATCTGAAAATTTTCCTTTCAACTCAAACATTTCATGTTTATCGCTTTTCTCAAATTTACTTTCGCAATCATGATTAATATGCATTATTTCAGCAGCTTCTTCCCTTGCTAGATCAGTTTCAACTTTCTTCAATAGAGCTCATTGACGCCCATTTCTTTTTTTTTTATATATATATTCTGCTCATTTACATTTATATACCATAATAAGTCGTACAACACAAGAATAACAACCACTAAGCTATTTACAAGGGGAAAATGTAGCATGTTCATGGAAAATATTTTGGAACAAAAGTGGTGGCGTGGAGAACTGAGTCAAAACAAGTACCTTAAGATTTGTAATTAAGCGTTTGTCACTCCCAAAAAAGAGGGAGATATGTGACAAATACAGTTTAGTTTCCATGAAGACTGTTGTATAGGGGGACACTGTCAAAGTCATTCTTAACAAATAAACAGTTTTCCCAGAATTAGTGATTTCATGAATCTGCTGTGACTCTGTGCCCCACACGACCGCTGACGGGTTGAATGGCATCATGATTCAAACCAGAACCAGAGCAGATACAAGTTAACCATTCGCTTGTGACCATGATCACTCAGCTATCATTTGCTTACGAGATGTTTTACACATAAATTTCATATATCTGAATTGGATATGTTAGTAAAATATATCGATAATTTTTAAATGTAGAAAACTTAACTATCCTGTGCGTCGCCACAATCGAATGTGTCAAACAGCGCACTTTGTGATTAACAGGTTATTTAAGAACATATTTTTTATTTATTTGAACGTGTGTTTCCTCATTTGAATTAATTGCTTAGTAAAAATAAAGTGATTTTTTAAGATGTTATATTCTTAGTCATTTTTTATTCTCGCTTTGCCGGAATGAACCAGTAGTCTCTTCTTGTGAAAGACATAGTGTATAATTATACTTGTTGAGAATCGCTTTCCACTCTTCCTTCCGGTACGCTTTTCTTTAGGGAAACGGAAGAACTTCGTTAGACCGCTAGTCCATTTTTAAATTTTACTTCTTCAAAGTGCCGTTTTTAAAACAATTTTTTTTACACATCAAAGCTGAATTGTGGAAATAAATTACAATAAATGTAAATTTTTTACTTAAAATCAAGGTTCCTCCTAATTCTCACTTCTTTTAAAACAGTGTATGGATAAAAGAGACATCTTTATGTTAAACCGATGGCTAATAATATGATGAAAGAAAAAAAGTGCAAAAAGAATCGAATGAAAAAAAGGGAGAAAATTCGTTTTACATAATAATAAAAAAAGGGCATTTATGTACATTAAATTGCTGCATAACTTCTTAAATAGAAATCTGACATAAAGAGGTAATTTTGTAAAAATATTTTGTGTGTTAGCAGTTTAAGAAGTATGCATTCAATAAATGCTAATCAAACAACAAAAGACGTATTTGCTCGAAATTTGTTTCATTTAAAAAACTCGAGAAATTTATATTATAGAACAGACTTAAGAGTTTTATCCAAAATCTATTTTATGCTTAACAAATACTTGAAGCTGCGCAAAGAAAAAAAACGAGGAGAAAATACTAAATATATACTTCACATTTTGATATTGTTATTCACAAGTATTTTTGAAAACTAAATATTATCAATGTGATATTATAGAGAATGTTTAAGTTGTAAAGGATAAATATTTTGCACGAAGAGTGAAACAAAATCTCATTATTTACAACAAAATTTAAATGCATCTTTATTATAGCACTTGAGGATAAGTTACGGCCCATGAAACATAAGCGATCTGGCTCTCTTATTCTTGCAAATAATCTTACAAGATTTGGCCGAAAACTCAATACTCTTCGAAATAAACCCTAAAAGGTATACGCTTTAGTATCATCAACCGTTGAGACTCATTCTGTTCATACTCTACACCACAGAATAGCATTTTTATGGCTCTTTCGACACTAAGATTAGTGAACAATTTACTTCTCAATACATAGGTAGGCGTCTGTGCAACAGTCATTGTAAGTAGAAGAAACATATTTTTAATTTTAATTGGAAAGAGAAAATGGATGTTATCTTTATAACATAACAAACTTTTATCCCGTAATGAACAATAACAATGTCTTCAAAAATAAAGTATTTTCACGTTAAAACGGTTTAATTTCGTTGCAGTTTACTGTATTAAGAGAATTGAACTTGTTCCGCACAATGGGTGCTATTAAGTAATTTTAGTCCAAATTATATTATTTATAATGTTAGGGAAAGGTTTAAGTAAGCATTATTTAAAAACGTAATTTATGCATTAGAAGTAACTTTTGCGCTAGTATAATTGCTTCAATTTATGGATGCGCATGTGCTTCAGTTTTATGAGAAGATGATCTTTAAATTAAAAATTAGAAAATAGATGATAGATGTCAAAATAAATGTCCAAAATCTTCCAAAATAGATGTCAAAATAAATTTTGAAATTTTTCTCTTCAACAAGAACCTATCACGATAAGGAGAACGCAACCAAGAATAACATAAAACTATTTGAATACTTAGTTGAAGTTTTTATACCACTCAAACAGTGAAACCATGTTATACTGATGGGTTTAAAGTATGGATAAATTGCCTTTTGAGCACGCATGCGTAAGATTAGAAAAACACCTTCGTGCATAACTAAATCCTTTAGAAGTCTTGTCTAAAATTGGTATAAAAAGAACCATCACATTGATAAAGAGATTAATAGAACTACAGACACGCATTTTATCAAAAAAAATGGCTATCCCTCGTTATTTGTTTGCATATGAAATAAAATCTCTCAAACCAGGAAAACTACCTCCATCAAAAAACTACGTATATAATAGCATTAGTTATATAAAATTGGGAATATTTGTACGTTGCAGCAAGATAAGCAAACAATTTTTATATACTAAATAATACACTTCTAAGTATATATCTCATATTTTGATATTGTTATTTACAAGTATTTTAAAAAATTAAATATTACCGAAATGACATTCTGAAGAAAATTTAAACTGCACAGAATCAATATTTTAAACGAAGCGTGAGACAAAAATTCATTATTTATAACGAAATTTAAATGCGTCATTATTATAGTACTTCAGGATGAGTTACGGCCCATGAAACACAAGCGATCTGGCTCTTATTCTTGCAAATAACCTTTTAAGGTTTGCCCGAAAACTCAATACGGTCCGAAATAAACACAAAAAGTATACGCTTTAGTATCATTAACCGTTGAGACTCATTCTGTTCATACTCTACACCACAGAATAGCACTTTTATGGCTCTTTCGACACTTTACGATTAGTGAACAATTTACCTCTTAAGACAGCGGTAGACGTCTGTGCAACAGTATTGTAAACAGAACAGACAAATTTAATTTTAATTGCAAAGAAAATGGATGTAATCTTCATAATATAACAAGCTTTTATCTCGGGAGGAAAAAGAGCATTAACTGATGTCTTGAAAAATAAAGCATTTTCACGTCAAAACAGTTTAATTTAGTTACAGTCTACTGAATTAAAAGAATTTAATTTATTCCGCAATTTACGCTATTAAATAACTTTTGTCCAAATTATGATTTATAATATTAGGAAAAGTTTTACATAAGCATTATTTAAGAATAAAATCATGCATTTGAAGAAATTCTTGAGTAAGGGATAACTAGACTTATTAAAAAACACTTTAAATTAAAAATATTAGCTTGCGGATGGGAAGTCAAATTTTTAAATATTTCACTTCTATAAAAACTGATCACAATGATGAGATTATAAAGAAAATTACTTAAAATTATTTCAACACTTATTCAAGCAGAATCCATGGGATTGTACCGATAGATTTAAAATAAATAAATAAAAAGTCTGTTTTGCTCGATTCAAATAAAGCCAATTACGTATGACCAAGTCCTTTATAAAGCTGTCTAAAATTGGTGTAATGAGAACCAACCCATTATGATCTAGAGTAGTGTTTCTCAACGTGGGGTCTACGCCCCACAAAGGGGAAGTTTGATTTTTAAGAGGGGAAATTCAAAAAAGGACTCATTTGGAGTATAATATAGCCAATTATAAAAACATTTTTCAATAATTGGTTGCGTAACATGAGAGAAACTGTAGTAAAAGTAATAAATATTCTTTCAAAAAACACAGTCATGCTACTTGTTTTGAATGGAACGAAATAATTAATGCTGGGATCTAAGTTTCTGCAGTGTTTTGCATTATCGTTCATTATTAATAATCGTTAAGTAATAGTAATCATTGAAGTCAATTCAAAATAAACATCTGTAAAATTGTTATAAAAGTCCTGTTGCGCTTAAAAAAATGCATTAATTGAAAGAGTATTAGTGATATAGGAATGGTAAGTAAAAATTCAATTAGTAGTTAACATTAATTTCATTTTTAGAAGCATTATTTTCCAGGAGCAATAAGAATCTCACAAAATTGTTTATTTTTGTTTCAGTTTTCCATTATAAGTGTTTTGAAAATTTTCTTACTGTAATATAATAATAATTTTCTAGTAATTTCCTAAGACCTTAAAGTTTCTTTTATCATTTAAGTTTCATTCTTGTATATATATATATATACACACCTAAATATGTATAGGGGGACATAAGAAATTTTAAAAGGCTTACGGGGGCAAAGTAAAAAAAAAGATTGAGAAACACTGATCTAGATCTTGATAGAATTATATTTATTCTTTTTGTCAAAAAGAAAAGGTTATCCTTCGTTATTTGTTTAAATGTGAAATTATACAATATATAAACATAGAAAAACTACCTACTAACTACGTCAAAAAATTACGTATATGTAATAGAATTAGCAATATAAATTCAGTAATTTTTTTAGAATTAAAAACTCTGCTATTAATAAGTTATTCTATTTCAAGACTTGAAATTGTAATTAGATGCCTGAATTACACAATAACTGGTTTATTGTTCTTTAATTCGAGCAGGTATCTAAGAATTTTCGAATGTTTTTATTGGTATGTAACCTTTTTATTAGTAATAGATTTAGAACATTTGTCCATCAGATTTCACTCAGAAATATATGGAATATATGTCCATATCTTTATTATCTCTCATCTAAAATATTTGCAGTACTTTAGTTTATATATATATATATATAGGCGTGGCGAGTGTAAGGAATTATTTAATTATGTCATAATTTAGATGATTGTTGATATTGCATTGATAGTATTGACGAGGTAGTTTTCTTGAATGGGGTAATCTGATTTATTGTACATTAAACAGAGATAAATATGGAAATGGACAACACAATTTACAAATAAGGCATACGTGCGTGTTACATGGTGACGAAGACAAAAAAGAGAAAATTAAGAAGAGAAGTATTTTAAATATCTTGGAGCTTTTTCATCAAGCGGCAACAGGAAGTCTTGAAATCCGCGTGACTTCCACGGACGGTTGTGGAAAGATATCGTTCGATAGATTCTGATGTAATCTTAATTAAAAAAATCGTTCGATAGATTCTGGTGTAGTCTTAATTAAAAAAAATGCGAGCTGTTAATTTTCAAGAGACACGGCTACAATTATAGTGTTATGCGGGTAAGCTAGTTATATTATTTAAGCGCGAGTAAAGAAGTCCAGGACCATTACAATTTAAATTGTTATTCAAAATTAAATTAAAGGGAATTATTTTATATATATATATGTATGTATGTATTTGATTTGGTGTTTTTGTTAATGTAAGAATTTAGTTTCTTAAAAGCTATTTAGAATGAATCTCTTAAGTAAAAACGAGGATCAGTTTACGAGAATAATACTTAAGCCAGTATCTCATTCTCTACGAGTAAATTTTTAGACCTGTTTATTTAGGGAACTGCTCTTATAATTCTCTATGACTGTTTTGGTGGAAAAGTGTTTCGAACTGTAAGCTTCCGAACTTGAACCAAACCTTTTTTAACTTGTTTATCACTACTACTACCACACAAGAAGTTTTAAAAACAAAATATTTTTAGCTCAACATATATATTTAAACTAATTTAAAATATGTATGTTCACATAGCGGATTAAACTAGTAGCTAAGCCTATTTTTGGTTCTGTACCCGTTTATTTTTTTTTACAAGAGCTAAATAAACTTTTGAGGGTTGTGATGTTGAGTATTGGTACTAGTTTAGTGGAGAGCGTTACATGATTGTGTCTAATGCTGATGAATTTATCTGACTCACTAAATAGTGTTCTGTATGTGCATTCTTTCAAATCTTAATTCAGTTTAAACAATCATGGGCAGAGGTGACATTAACAATATTTTTGGAGTCTCATCTTTCATCATGTCTAAAAGATTTTGAATAACATGACAGTTAATATTTAAATATTCGTTGGCAACGAATGATTTTCAAAAAATGTATAAATTTGCTTATGCACTTAATTGATAGAAAATAGTAATAAAAAACTACCATAAAATTAATTAATATAGAAAAAATAATTATCATTAATCCGCAATTAAAAAGGTATCTTAGGTGATAAAATATGCGTTTTAATTACGTAAAAATTTTGAAAAATATATTATTTTCGTTATAATGAATTCACTATTGAGTTGTGTCGGGTTAAATTTTTTAAAGTGTTTACTTGTTATTAAGGGAGATTTTAACTCGTAAAATTTTTTTAGCTGTTTTTAAAGAAGAGATGAAATTCTCTTACTGTTCATGAAATATTTCAAAAAATATTCGCTTTGCTTCTCAAGATGTTTGCTGTAGAAAACAGACTTCCTAAGATAAAGAATTGATGCCTTTTAATCTCCAATAAATACTGTTTACTAAATACTTTTTAAAGTATATAATGTATTAAAATAATTTATTTTACTTCAGAGAGGGGAAAAAATTAGTTTCGAGGAACAAGCTACAAATGTTCTTCACGGAGAATTTTTTTAAAGCAGATTTTAACATGAATCTTATGTAGAGAAAACATTCTCCACTGGAAAATGAAATAATTTTATACTATTTTTCACAGAATATAAACTGTCCTTCATGAAATTCAAAATAAAAAAATAATAAAATGTTCTTTTACACATTTAAAAAAAAAAAGAAAAAAAGAATGGTACTATCGTACTAAAAACAGAAATTGATAATTAATTATAGGAAAAATTATGGGCTTAAAATTCTTTCGAATTTAAAATCAAGTTGAATACATATGGAACACAATACAATTTGCTAGCAGAATAAAAACAGATATCGTTATTAAAGAAAGAGGGATGTGGGGAGGAGTTTTGAAAAATATTTGTTGTTGTTACTTATGCCACCTAATAGACAGTAACATCAGATCAAGGTCCACGAAATTCATCATGGCAAAGGGTTAGGTGTACGCTAGTCGTTAGCCGTAGCTTTGAGCGCTATACAGTTGACAGTACGATTTTTCTCGTTTCCACTCCAATTTTGAGGGAGAACACCCTGGTGGTAGTCAGGGTCTCACACCTCTCTTCCCCTTCAACCAAACTCTCGAGAGAGCTAGCGGCTTAACGGCTATTTATTCGTAGAGTACCACCATGCCGCAAAAGGCACTTTACATTTATGAACATCTATGCCTTCTCCGGGATTCGAACCCAGTCCCTACGGCACAGCAGTCAGCGTCACTAACCGCTATACCGGGTGGGTGGCAAAAAATATCTAATATGCTATAACTAAACAATTATAAGGATTCTATTCTCTCGTTCCTCGAAAATTCTATACCTTTTGTCAACGAAAATTAAAAAAAAAAATGTTCCTTTAAGATAGAAATACTTATTTAAGAAAAAATTTTTTTAAAAAGGAATCTATTTCTGACATGTATTGAGAAGTTAATTTTCACTCATTTCTGAAAAAAATCCTATTGTAAGGCTTCCTTTTTAAAAACTTCAATCGGTTTTTTTTCTTTTTCTTTAAAATGTTAAGTCAGTTTAAAAGAAATCACTTCTAAGTTGGTTTATTTTCCAATAGCTAAACTTTTCGTGAAAACTTGCTTAGGTATTACTTTTAAAAACTAGACTCAATTGTTTTCAAAAAAAATTCTACGTAGTCTTTAAGCAGTCAATTTTTTTCAATGAAGATGTTGGTTTTATTGACTTTGTGGTATCCAACGTTTTTGTAAAGAGCCGTTCAGCTGTTTAAAAAAAGTAATAATTTATTTCCCGAACTATAATTATTCCAGCAAGAGAGTAGAAGTCTTACACTTCGATTTATCTTAATTTTTTTTGTTTTTTGAATTTTTTAAAAATGAATGCGTTTAGTTGTATAGTAAAAATATTTTCTGTTACGAGAGAATAATGAAAAAAAAAATTTATATTACTTAAATCATAATTGAAACAAATATATAGTAGATCTTATATTTTTTTCTACTTAATAACACTTTCCCCCTTTCATAATATCGTAAAACTACAAAATAAATTACCTTTAAAATTTTCAGAAATACACTTTTTTTTAAAAAAATTTAATACTACATTTTAAATTCTTAACTGAGCCATAACTTCTAATGTTGATTCAGCTTTTCAAATATCTGCATTTCTTTTTGAAATACTGGTTTTGTTTTAGAAAAATTAACTTTATGTTTAGCAAATGCCAGTCTCCTTTGTATAGGGCTTTTAAGCAAATAATTCATATAAAGCCTAACCATTATTCTAACTATTAAAATAATTATGAATTAAAAAAAAGGCTTCTAGAATGAAAACATAAAAGATGTAAAAAAAAAAAAAATGCCTGGAACACAGATGCTTTTCCCTATACACGCATATTAACTCACCTCTAAAAACCGTAAAAGAGTTATAAAATCTCGTTTCCTTCATCAGTTTTTTGAAATTACTTTCTTCTTTCTTTTTCTTTTTGAATTACCCTGGTTTTATCTTCAGACCAATTGACTTCAGTTTTAGAAATGCAAGTGCTCTTTGTATGGCTCATTTAAACAAATAAATCGCATGGCCTAGCTATTATTCTAACTACTAAAAATAATTAAGAAATTCGAAAACAAAAACACCTCTAGAATGAAAAGATGAAAGATTGAAAAGAAGCACTGAACGTAGATACTTTTCCCTATTCACGCATATTAACTCCCTTGTAAAAACCGAAAGAGAGTTGTAAAATCTCATGTTTTCCTCTCTCTCGGTGGAAAACCATTTCTCATCTTCAAATGAAACATAAGACCCTATGTATTGTGAGCGTTCCGTCATACCGGCAATCAAGCTAATAAGGAAGAATAGGGGTGGAGGCGCATCCTAAAGAGCAATTCAACGCGTTTCCAAAACAAACAAAACGCGCCTACTATACAGCAAAAGAAAGCGGGCAACTCATTATTTCCATATAACAAAATATTGATTCGATACACTGCCGCCTCCGTTTTCCCATCCTTATTTTTCTGCCTTTCACACCCCTTATACATAATGAGCCGCTCCATATAGAGTCGGGCTTTCCACTTTCAATGATTGCCGCCTGCAGAACTCCCCCCTTCCAACAGTACCTCACCCCCCACCCTAAGTCTCCGCGTTTCAACACTTCAATTTAGCATTCTGCAAACAGGAGATACATTTCTTAATGAACTCCTCTCGGGCAAGCGTACTCGGAAATAGAAAGAAAATACGGGCAAGGGATAGGGGTTAGTTTTAATATTAAAACTCCGTCCTTCGTCTTTCTTCTCGCCGGATAAATTGCTGTTTGTTTGGGCAAAGCGATCGCTTAGGGCCTCGCTAATATTACAAAGTCGCTCCGAGAAAAAGAGAAAAAAAAAGTGAAAGAAAGAAAATTCTGAAAAGATTCATAATCCTTTTTGAAGCGAACGTCAGATACAGTAGAGCAATCCTTGGCTTAAGAAGCGATTGCAAAAACTCACAAGTATATACAATGTAGGCGATTTTAATGAGTTTTATACCTCCAATTTTCAATCACATAGTTAATTCGGAGTTATTTGTTTTCTCTTCCTTTCATTTAAATCATTTGCTGTTCTGATACCACATCAACAAGAGCCTTTTCAAAAGAACTCCATATACAGCCGAAAATGTGTGTTTTTTTATCACTGTTCACCTAGTAGGAAAACAGAGAGCTTTAAACATCAGTGGAATGAGAGATTGCAGGAGAGGAGACATTTTTTTCTTTACGCTTTGATTGCTTCGTTAGTAATGTATCCGAACTAATAAAGACAATGAAATGTATTGTTTTATTACTCCTCTGCTTCAGACGTTTAATCAGTTCTGTGATTCGCTTCCCATCCAAAAAATAAATAATTTACATTGAAGAACTCAACTGCAGGAGTTAGAGAATGCACTTTATTATTTGTGAATAAATTTACTTTAAATAAGGCTCTTTCCATTAGGCATTCAGGGATAGGATGAAGAGCAGGCACATTTTATATTACCTTCAAAAAGGGGTGGAGTTATAGTTACTGAAGACCAGACATATTGATCGTTCTTATATGCTTACAAATATAGCAGAAGTCTCATATTCAAAACTGTAGTTAAAATAATTCATATTTATAAACATATGACAAATGCTTTGCAAATATATGTATTTAAATTTATAAAGCTACATTATAAAGTACTTAATGTGTTATTAGTAATATAATTCAACTGAAAGAATGAAAACAACAAAGCAAGAAATAAATGAGGAAATTTACATCTGGCACAAATATGCGCTAGAAATTTTCAAATTGCCATACATGATTTTATTTTGTTGAAATAACTTCTGAAATCATGTAATGAAAAAAAAAAAATTCTACTACCTTTTCAGTCAATAAATTACTATGCCTATAGCAAAAAAGAGAGAAGTTTATTATATTATTATTTAGAAGATTCATTAAATAAACACAATGTGGAATGCGCTGTGTTCTATCTTATTATACTGTACAAAAACACTTGTACATCAAATCAAGATTAATATTACATTACAGTTTCAGTTTTTAAAGATAAGTCAGTATTATCATTTAAGCAGTAAAATCATTTAAGTACATTCTGAAATAAGTTGTAAGAATTTATTTAAGAATTAGGTTGCTGGTATTTTCTCTGTTTTATAATTTAAAATAATTGGTAGTTACATAAGCGGCCATCTAGTCATAAAGATGAAGGATAAGTCGAAAATATTAAATAACAATGATTTGTCAGTAGTAATTCAGATTTACAAAATTTTAACAAAATGAGATTATTTTTCCTCATATGTGATTGAATACCACACAAATAAAAAAAAACGTAATTAAAGATATGTATTGATAAGTAAAAACATATGAATAAAATCAAATCTATATATACTCGATAAAAGCATTACATTTATTCAAACATATCTAGAGTTCATGAATACATTATAAGATGTAAAATTCCACAAACACAGGATGAAGTACGATTAGAAGCCACAATGTTCTATTTACTATAACAAATGCAATGAATTTTTTCCCAAATTTAATGATTTAACTATTTCATTAAAGTATGGTAAAATTCATGATTTCATAGACTTAAGTTCGTGCTGCAAAATATCAGACAAAGCTTTCAATATTATAAAGCCCATTCTACTCTACCCACCTTATCATTAAAGGTAAGTAGTAATGCTTGGTGTGGCTACGGCTCTTTGCACGATAAGAGATAATTAGGAGAAGAGGCTATCAGTTTAAGTGAATTCAAACACTAACTCTCGGCCAAAGCCCATTCTCACATAGAATTTACTCAACCCTTGCTTATCAAGGGTATATGGCTCGCCAAATCTATTTACTAGCAAGAGTAATAAATTATAGTTTAAAAAAACTAAAAAATTCGCTTTTATAGTGAATTAAACTAAAAAGTAAAAAAATAATTCCTAATATAAGAATAAAATGATCAATGAGAAAATTAATGTCATTGTAGTAAAAGCGTGGGTGCTCGATATCAATTGTTAGAATTTCTTATTAGTTCTAATCCGAAATGCAGTTAGAGTAGAAATGTAATACAAAGCACCCCATGCTTTTACCACAATGACATTAATATTCTCGTTGATCATTTTATTCTTATATTAAGAATTATTTTCGGCTTGTTAGTTCAATTAACTATAAAAGCGTGTTTTTTAGTTTTTTAAAACTATAATTTATTTTTCATTTTTTAGTTCGATCTACATAAAAAGTGTGTTTTTCTTTAGTTTTTTAAACTATCATTTATTCATTGATGAATTTATCTTAAATACGTCATTTTGTTAGAATGTGGAATATTCATTACCGTTTTCGCTCTAGGGTTGTAGCTTTATCTTTTATTCGCCAAATCTGGAAATGGGAAATCGTTAATCCTTATGATCCTTATGGAGGCAATGCAGCAAAATTATTAAATTATTGTATTGTCATCGGTCGTTGACAAGTGTGCAAAATTTCGAATTAATCTAACCTTTTAAAGTGGGTAAAAGTCAAGTCCAAAGATTCCATTACATACAAGTAAAGCGTATAAAAGCGTGTTAAAAATATAAATAACAAATGTTCTTCATTTAAGGATTGTTAAGCAAATTGTTAAGCAAAGACATACTTATTAAAATTTTAAGATATTAAAAATTTCAAAATGTGGAAATAAATCATCTTAAAATTGAAGTGATCTAGAACTTGAGGGTTTTCTTCGATCACGACTTCGTTCCTTTGATATTAATTTAGGATATTTATATGTATTTCAAATAAGTACTATTTTTTTCCCGGGAAATATTGGATGTATCAGAAACATTTTGAGGCTATTTTTAACAGTTATCATTTACACAGAAGTTTGCATTGCGCATTATGCATTGACAACAGGCAAAAATAGCTAAAAATCGATTTTCACATTATATAGTTCGTTTATCAAAAATTGCAAACAATTCAATTGCATTTTAAGGTCATATTCAAAATAGTACGAGGACTATTGACCACACAAATTTGAACCTCGATTAAGGATAACACCTGAGTTGGCACCTCACACTATCCTGAATTCCACACTACATCAACGTGAAGGTGTTTAGTGGCCCCAGGACTCAAACTTATGATTCGAAAGAAATAACCACTCGGCTACCACGGCAGCTCAACGATATCATACAATGGTTCATTTAATCATATCTCTTACCTATCTGAAACACTATGCTGGTTATTAAAGTAAAGCGTGTCTTGGAAAGTAAACAAAATTAAAATTTAAGGATTTTTTAATTATGTACCAATAAATAAAAGCATTCTATGCACGTAATTTTTTTTATATATCTTAAAAATCAGAGGATAAGCTTAAATGATAATTATCATTTAGTTCATAGTTATCATTAGGGGAAATAGATTGAATGGAAGTTGAGTTATATAACAGATTTTGTGAGAATAATATGTTGAAGCAAATTTACATCTATATGCAGTATGTAGGACATAAACATGTGCATTAATCATAAAATGTAAATTTATAAGAGTGTGGTTTACAAATTTTAGAAATTTTGTATATTAAAATATATCGTCAGATATGTATGAAGTCTTTTATGTTAATCGTGTAGAATTTATCGAAACATTGGAAATCATTGGCAATTTAATTGAAATTTTAATTGAATCTACTCTGCTTTATATTCGGAGCATCAACAGGATGTAAAAAAGAATCAATTTTATGAAAAATTATGTTAATCATCCTACGTATGCATTACTACAAATTTCGCTAGGGAAGTTATTTCAAAATTAGATGAACAAATTAGAAACACTGAATAGATGAAAAATACGAAGTATTTTAAAATGATTCATAGTTAAATAATGACTGTATTTTCAAATTCTGTTTAAAATTATACTTAAATGTAATTCACAGTGTAATATAATTTCTACATATTTCCTTTCCCAAATTATTTTACAATTCAAATTGTACAAACAACATTTATAAATAAAAAATGATACCATACCTTTAAATTATACTCCTATTTTAATACTGTTTTTGTGGGATTTTATTTTTATGATATTTGTTTTGTGCGATTTATTTTTTGAGATCTTTTTTTTATGCTGTAAATGAATTTCAACGGCTTTGGCACCTCTGTAATATTTTCTAACAATGGACATATAAACACTTCAAGGCACTCTGTTTATTTGTTATAAGCAATCTCTCGACAATGCACGTTTAATTGTTTTCTTTCAACATGCTAGCAGCATGCGCTTGATTGAAGACGAAACTTTCAATAGCAGTGACATTATCAATCATTTGAAGGTTTATGAAGAAGGACAAGAAGAACCGGATTCTTTCAGAGCGGATAAAACATATGGAGGGATGCAGCTTTCCAACAAATCGGGAAAGCAATTTTTTTTTAATATTGATTCCAATTCCGAAAGAAATTTGAAATTCCAAAAAGAGTTTTGATCCTGTATACTGGTTATCGTGACGTTTACAAGCAACAGACCGATTGACAGTTGTCGCAAAGGTTTATCACATATTTTATTCTGCCAAAAAATAAATCAATTGAAATTGTATCTTCAAGTCAAGAAAGCGATTTTGAACAAATTCATCACAAGAAGATACACACTTTGGATTATGATGAGTGGCAGTGAATTATGTATAAGCATTTTGATACTTCTCCATGTATACAATGAAAAATTAATGTTTTAAAAATACTTCCATGCGTGATTTAATTATTTATTTTGTTTGTAAGTACTTTCTCGTAAATTTCGTAAAGAATTGACGTATTTTTTAAGTGCGACTTTTTTTATGCGAGCCTTCCACACCGCATAAAAAAATTCTGTCGTATGTCGACTAATTTTTTGTTATATGAAAGTATTTATGTAATTTTCGAATATTTTTTGTGCGTTTTTTTATGCTGTCCCTATCTACCACACAAAAACAGGTTTTACTGTAATGGTAAATTGAAAAGTTATATGTAATTGAGGGGAAGCAATACGAATAAAATATTTTTGTCCATTGTTCTTTTAATAAGCAGATTTTCCAATTATATTTTAACGTTTATTTATTATGCAGGAAAAGGAAACGTTTATTTATTATGTAATATATATTTACTTACGAAATTCACGTTTTGGCATTTACCCTCATCCTAAGGAATAAATATCCAACTACTGTTAAGAACGTTACTTAAAGGGAAATTTGACTTAACACATTGAAGTCATTTCACGTAGAACGATGCGTTACGTAATTATCTAAAATTATGTTTGCGCAACTAATCTTCAAACTATGCTTCTCTCGAAGGGTGAAATGGCTGAAAGTCAAATTCTTCATGCTAAAGAGGTTAAGTACATAACCTCTTGTGCCAACGATAATGCAACAGGCTGGGTGATATATTTCAAGGTACAAATTAAAACGTAGAGATTTCGGCTTAATTAAATGTATACGAGACTGAAGAATGACCGCCTGTTTGGCATAAGTTCATTCATTGAAAGAATGATTTTTTTTATTAATAACGGAAGGATTTGTACAATTTACTTGATTACATATTGATTTATGTACATGTATTTGAGTATTAAATGTATTATTTATCTGTACGAGAGAAAGAAAAAGAAAATATCATTATACAAGCTGTAATTGCTTTGAAATTAACAAAATACTTTAGTTTTTGTGTATCGAGAAAAAAAGTCATCAACTGTATACCTAAAATAACAAAGGTTAGAAAAAATATTTTGAGTTTGAAAAGTTAAAACAGAGGCACATTAACCCTTTATCTACTTCATTATAATTTACAGCACTTTTTTTCATGCAATAATTTTTTTTGAATCACTACATTGAAAATCAAGGGATATTCATAAACAAAATAATCAACTTTGGGAACTTTAATCCGTTAGAGCTAATTAATTAATTAAAGAGAGAGAGAAAGAGAGAGAGAGAGATATTCAACTGTAAAATTAATTATATAGACTGTTCACTTAAAATAAATAGTCAAATCGTTTTTTAAGGTCTTCATTAACATACAAAAAAATAAGACACTTACCTTTTGACATTAACTATTTTTTCGGAACAAAAATGACTATCTTCGCAATCCACTGAAAACGCGATTTCTGCTCTAAAACTATTCACCTTCCCCGCTAAGATGCTCATCATAGAACCCGTGCTGCCATATATCTTGAAAGAGTGAATTTGAAAGAATATTCCTGCTAAGTTTCGTCAGAGTATTCGTAAAAATATATATGTTTCTTCTATGTAATTTTAAAGTGAGTGGTACTTATAGGTACCATCGGTAGATAAAGAGCTAAAATCTAGTTATTTGGTGAAAAAGTCAATTAACTTTGTAGTATAAAGCAACACCAAGGCTATTGGTGACGGACCTCGGTCAAGAAGGACACACGAGCTGGCATTCCCTCACCTAACAACCACACCACGGGAGGACACTGAGCCTCCAGAGAGATTTAACGTGCGTCGTACCTCTCTACAAGGCGGGATTTCAGTGAGACTAGGCTCGAACTCATGACACGTTGGCCACGAGGTCGTAACCATAACCACTAAGCTAACTCGGCCATGACAGTCATTTGAGATCCAGGTAGTTAGTTTATAATACATTGCGTTATTTCCAAAAGCTTTTAATATCATTCATTAACACTTTAAAATTAGTATAACTGATTAAAAATATTAATATAAATTTAAGAGAAAAACTCCTCAACGAGAAATGTGGTTAATATTTCTAAATATAATCGGGACTATTATATTTCAATAAATGTAACTCAGGTTGTGCAATTTTAATTTGTTGATAACTTGAAAACCAAAATTCCTGGAGTCTCAAAATTACTCTATATTTCCTTAATATTGTTATAAGCATTGCTTCAGTGAATAATTTTATATCTACCGTTAAATATAATATGTCATTCATACACATGGTAGAAGGTTTTTTTCTCTTAAAACTTTTCCGAAATACTTTATAATATGGTTACTAACGCATTAATTTCGGTTTCTTATTTGAATGGACTGCAATAGTAAATATCATTTTTTGTTTTGAAAAGCATTATTAATTACTGAAATTTTGAAATGTCATACTTTTATCTCCTTCACACATTTAGCAAAAGAAATCCTAAAAAATATTAAAATAACCTTTTTATCTTAAGATAGACGCAAGAAAGTATGAGGAAAAGTTTTCAGAAACATATAGTAAAATAAGAAAAATATATTCTTAACGCTACACATTTATCAAATGTATGCTTGAAAATAGTAAAGTAACCTTTAATACTAAAATTCTAAGCAAAAAGATCGATTTTAAAACATATCCACAAATTATTTCAGTTCACGTAGAGTATTTCAAAAAAAAAAAAAAAAAAAAAAAAAATGGTTTGGAGGAATACGTGCTTACGTATATACGTGCATAATGTGAAGCAACACTTAATACATCAATTCTTTAGGCACTTAAGACAACAAGAAGCTAACTTATTTTAACTTAATTTTGAAAGTTTTCAGATAGATAGAAATTCTTTCTGTTGGTGGATCGAATTTGTCTATTTTACATTTCGGCTTATTTAAAAATGTTAAAACATAAACAAGGCTTCTTTTAAACAAATAATATAAAAAGAAAAATTTTTAAGTCAGTTCTTACTTAGGTCAACAATTTTTTTATTTTATTTTAGCTACTTTTTATTATAAATAGTTACAACTGATATAAATATGTATGTACAACTGACAGAATCATAACATTAAGTGACAAAATAGAAAGCGATTTTCCTTGTAATTTTCCATTTTCCTTTCTATATATTGTGGAATATTATTTTAGTTTTTGTTACTATTTATTCATTAATTAAATTTAATTCTACCAATAAAATAGTATAGTAAAAGGAATTGACATTCTCAGAAATTAGGCCATTCCAGGTGG
>BMAV01024643.1:112825-126968 GCA_019973955.1 Trichonephila inaurata madagascariensis | reverse complement strand
TCAATTTATCCTATTACTTAAAAGTAACTTAAAATATCTATTACTTAAAAGAGTAACATATACAAAATTTAATACTTGCATTAATAATTTGAACGGTTTAAAATTGAGGTCGTAGTGTGGCTTTAGTGTGTCTTACATTATTATTGCATTCAATACATTGTTATTCTATGGGGAGGGAGATGAAAATTTTGACTGAAAATTGGTCGCAAATATTGAAAGTTTGAAAAGCACTGAGTTAGGTGCTAATTATATATATATATATAAATTTTTTATTTACAATATATATTTTTAATTTAAAACATAGTATAATTGTCAAAATATATGCACAGCCTTGAAAATTTTTATATTTATGTTGCTTATAGAATATTTTTGAGAGTCTTTTATAATTCAGTTACACCAACTTTTAACCTGTCATCTGAAGTATTTTAGTGAAATTTATTAACTCAAAATAAGTTTATTTAATAAGTGATTTTTCGAAAAATGGGAATATAACGTTCTTTAATTATTTTTTAAAAATAAATAAACTACTATTGAAGGTAGTCTTATTAAAGTAGTCAACTATTTTCAAGTGTCATTCACCATTGTAATGATCTTGTTAAACATTAAATCTGAGTAAAAAGTGTTTTTTAACAACAAAAACACACACATACACACGTAAAAATTTATTTTTATAATATTTTTAATATTAAAGACAGGCCTACAGTTCGCTATTTTTCCTATATTTTATTCTTAACACGTGATCATTTATATGTAAGAGCAGAGTTTGAATAAGAAAACATATTTATTAAAATTAAAAATAATCACAGCTTTCGTGTTTTATTTAATTTATTGTCTCTTGAGAGACAATGCCGTGAAAAAAAACATAAGCTTTTAATTAAAATGCCATTATTTTTATGAATTCACTGAATTCGTGGATTATTACTTATTCATAAAACTTGTGGGTATTTTTTGCTGATGGCAAAAGAACTTCTCTTACACGTTTTCATAAATTAATACAAAGGATTAATTTTGAAATATAGTAAGTGTAAATGATTTGTTACGTAGAAGACTTTTTTGTTAATATGAATGGGATTACTATTTTAATGTATAAAGATAAAATTATTTTATGTGGAATTATAAAGCATAATTATATCACGTTCCCACCTCATGAAGTAATGATTCATATTAACCATTTAATCAAGCATATTTTGTATGTTTATTCGATGTATGAAAAAATTAATTCGGGCCACATGCGGCCACAAAAAAAAGTTTTTTTGCCAGCACAGTCAGAAAATCAAATAGAGAGAAAATGTTCTTTATATGTGAGTCGACATATATTTATGAGCCAAGTTTTTCTTGCATGAAGATCAATTAGAGTAAATATAGATGCAAAAATTGGCTGACATTAACTTAAAAGCTGTGATGAAAATTTGAAGGAGCAATCTCATTCCTTATTTCAAAAAAAAAAAATTATAACAAGGTGTGACAGGGTATATTTGTCTCACTCATTAAATTGACTTTAAAATGAAATTTGCTTGGAACTATTGATATGTAATTAGCACAATAAACTGAAAAAAACTACTTCTATTTAATTTAATTTATATTTGTTTATTTTGATGGTACACTGTAAATACACATTCTTTTATACGAAGTTAAGTAATGAATGCAATCATTTTAAAAAGGTACGGCCCACCAATATCGTCGTTTTTTACAATGTGGCCCCGTTGGTGTGGTGTGGTAGCTAGGAAAGGGGGGGTGCTAACTCAGGTGTTGTCCTCGTCGCTTGACCATATTTCAAAATTACGAGGTCCTTCGCCAAAGCCCTCGTGTAGCTGAACAGTGCGACGTTAATATTCACTCACTCATTCACAATGTGGCCAAAATAATTGTTCACTCCTGATTTAATTTATAGAAGAATACCCCGTTTAGCTTGTTTCAAAAAACTTGATACAATAGTAAAAATACTCTTAAGAATGAAAATTTCTTGGTAACCCCGATAAATTTGAGATGATTAACTGGATACAAACGATATTATCAAAGATAACAATTTAAACAAAAAAAATCACTTAGAAATCAACGAGTTTTTCTACAAAGTAATGCTAAAAAGGAGAGAATTCTTCACACTAAACGCTTACAGAAAATCTTAAGTCACTAAAAAGTTTAAAAAAAAAAAAAATCAGCTGGGAATTTTTTCTCACTTGTTACAGACTTGAATTTCTTAACGGCTCTTGAAAATTAGCACTTTAGAAGGGCAAGGGGAGAAACAAAAAGTACCTCAAGTGCTAAGAAGTGTTTGTTAAAGGGCTTCCGAGGACTTAGAGGAGTTTACAAAAGTACTCGAAAAAGGAAATGGATCAAGTCTTATACCCGATAACATGATTTAACGTAAGAGAATTTAGCAAAAAAAATATAACAAAGGATATGTAGCAGTGTATTTTACCTTACATCTATATAAGATAGGTATTGTATTCATTGAATTTATGAAATAATAAATTAAATGTAGTTCTTATAAATGAATATATGGAAAACAATTTATGTTTACTGGATGAATTTTCTTTAACTTTATTTTTAGAACTAAAATAAAGGAAAAAAAAGATTCATTTTTTTGATCTGACAGCACATATAATTCAAGAAATTAACTTCTATATTTATTTTTAAGAAAACGACATATTTAAACAAAAATTACCGGCATTGATATATATGTTGCTTCATTTTGTATACTTTATTGATCAATGCTTATTTATCACATCTTTCATATCAATCAAATTTGCGGATAATTCTTCAGTGAATAGGTAAAAAGAAGAGAAATCTGTGTTAGGTTACGTTATAAATTATTTTCTTATCTTAAGTTAAAATCTGCCAAATTAATTTTAAAAAAGATTAAATCCTGAAAATAAATAATTTTTCCAGTATATTGTTGAAATAAATTGAAATTTCTATTATTTTCATATAATGGTAAAAACAACAAAGGCTTAGAATGTATTTTAAGATGTGAAGTAATTCACATCCTAATTCATCAAATAATTTATGTCTTTAGTGATTATTTTATGTAAATACAGTTCTATAATTTTATTAATAATGACAAAATTGAAGAACAAATTTTACGTAAAATATAGTTCTAACACCTTCAATGTAAATATTTATTACGAAGAACCGTAAGCATATATGTAATAATGTTCTTTTATTGTGAGTAACTAGAGAGTGGATCTTTTCATAGCTATTTTTTAGTAAGATGCTTCCAGTTTTCAACACACATGCGAAAATAATGGCTAATGTATAACATGCTTAAATATGAAAGTCCAAACTACTCAAGCTTGTATAGCAATTCATGAAAAGGAAGAAACGTGCGCCAAACGTAATTGTCATTATTACTTATATATTTAATATATTTAACATCATGCTTACTCATATCATCATTTACTTTCACTTCATCTGGCTCCATACGCATTCACGTTTAGAAGTAGTTTTACATCAATATTCGGGAAAAAAAACTGGTTTGTAAATGTAAAGCAAGATAATGTATGTGCTTTTTTTTCTTCACATATTTGAATTTTATTGATGACTTTAAAGAACCCTTTAAAGGACTAAAGCCTAAAATGAAACACAATGAAATATTTCAAATTCTGAGTTACAATTTTTTTTCAAGCGTGATTATAATATAAACACCATATAATTTAAACTAAATTACTAACATTAAATATCTTCGTGCATTTTTTGTCTTTAATATTGCTTTCAGATTTTTCTCTGACTAATCAATAAATCTAGTTTTTGTTTTAATGACATATTGATTCAACAAGATTCAGCGATTTATAGACCCAAGGCTTTTGAAAGACAATTTGTTTTCATTCTCATTTATAGATGATAGAAAAAAACACATTTATCGATATTATATGCATTATGATGAGACTTCTGGTAAAATAAATGGCGAGGAAGTAAGAAACTGAACATCACAGTTTGAGGAAAAATGATTGCTAAAATAAACTGAAATATTCTGCAATTTTAATAAGCAAAAGAAAAATTATAAAATTATTCGACCAACTTAAATCAATAACGGACAATTTAAAAATCACTTTCCCACTTTCATCTGATGTTTTGTGAAAATCGTTTTTTCCTTCCCAAGTTTTCACATTTGAACGTAAGATACAAGAATTCTAATGGATAATTTCAAGTAAGCTTTTGATAATTTAGAGAATACCTAAATGAAAACGACAACAGAGTTTAATGCGTAAAAATTGAGAAAAATTGGAAAAATGTTTAGACAAACACACCGATAATCTATTCAGATATATGAGTACAATGGTAAACGAAGGTATCCGACTACATTAGGAACGTGGTTTTGAAAAGCATATAAATGAATACATTTTTTGATATTTAGCGTCCCCTGAATTAGAATATACATATATATGAAATTGTTCTAAGAATATTATTATAAGAAAAAATTATTTAAATGCAATTTTTTGGCAAAAATGGAAGAAAGAATGACATCATATTTTCAAAACATTCTCCTTCTATGGAAAAGGATTCTATAATAATAATATTTTGCCTAGATATAACTAAGACCTCTGTACAGAACCTCAAGTAGGATTTTTGAAACATATTATTCAGAAGCGGATTTCTTCATGTTTTATTACATCAGAATAGAGAAATTTTGGCAAAAAAGAAAAAAAAAGGTTATTTCTTAAATTGATCATAATTATGAAAATAATGAACTTTTCAAAATTCCTAGTTCACGCTCTGTTTAGAAGACTTAGTTATATATAGGCAAGATATTATTATTAAAGAAGTATATTCAATAAAAGGAGAGTGTTTTTAAAAAGTATCATTCTTCCTTCATTTTTTGCCAAAAAAATTGGATTTAAATAATTTTTATTATAATAATATTCTTAAAAAAATTATATGTATATTCTAATTCAAGTAACACTAAATATCTAAAAATTTATTAATTTAAACGTATTCTCAAAATCATGGTTTTCAACGTAGTCTGCTACCTTAAAATATTCAAAAATATTAAGAAAAAATGTCGAACGGAAATTAGCAGTTAATTTAGACTTATATAGGTTATGAAGCTTCTATTATATTGAATTGAAATTAACTTATAGTTTGAACTATAACTCACCCGACACAAAAAATAATTTACTATCAAAAATTTTCAGTGAAAAGTTCAGTTTAAAATATAACATGTTGGATAATTGGAAAAGGTAAAATAAAGAAAATAAAAGGGGTATCCTTCCTTTTAATAGATTTTATCAACTATGAAAGGAATACATCATGTGTTATGTTTTAATTAAATGTCGTGGTATCGATCTGGAATTACCGTGTAGAGTACTTTCATCTAAAGCCAACGTATAGTTATGAACGATCAACACATTTTAATTTCTGGCATAACTTTAAAAATTAATAGACTCGCTAATATTTCATTTTACAGAATATATTACAGAGAAAGAGAGAGAAGTGTATTTTTTTTCGCAAATTAAACCACCTTTCCCCGGAAAACATTATTGTCTTGTCACGATAGTTAATTAGTTAAAATTTTATATAAATAATTACAGGAATAAGTCTCAGTGCTTTAAAGTTTAATTAAATGTCACGGTGTTATTTCGCTTAGATATTACGTTGCTACATATCTTCAAACTAAATTGTATTATTCTCTTGCATGATTAAGATATTTTAATCCTGAATGAGTGAGAAAAACTCACATTGCAGAAGTTAATAAAGTTTTGCTAATTTTCTGTTTTAGCATATAAGTTAGGATGCTATTTTTTTTTTATCTAAATGAGGCTCTCTTCGAAAACATTATATTTAAATAATTAACTGTCGTGGAAAGAACAAGCGCGTGCGAGTTTTCAGAAATACTAACAGCTGGCACAAGACATGGAAAAAGAAGCTTACCTTTTTTATCACCAACATTGAGAAAGTTGAAGAATTGTAGCTGTCTGACAGACTCGTCTCGAATAGATTTCTATAAGAAGCTTTTTCTTAAGCAATTGTCGACTACCTGAAAAGAGAATACATTTTTAATGTATTTTTTGTTTAAAACTGATTAAACCATTTTAATACATTATGCGCATAATTTATTCTCGATATAAAATACAAAAATATAAAATGCATCATTAAGAAGACTTTTTTTAATGTTAAAGCGAGTTTTGTTATTCAAAAAAAAAGTGTTTTTTTTAGTTACTCATTAATGAGATAAACATGTACGTAAGTAAAAAAAAATGAAGATCCTTATACCCAAGCAACATAATAAAAGAATGGTTAGAGTAAAAAAATGATTAGGTAGGTAAATAGAGTTAACTTAAAACCATCCATAAATGGGCTTTAAAATTTGAAGTATATCCAACAAAGTTGTGAATAGATTCTTAAAAATTTACATATGTGAAATTTTCTTAATATATTTTTAAAAAATGCACTGATTCATTCTATAGGTAAATTTAAGCACTAATGTATATATTTTTATATTTTTTCAACAAATATAAAACTACGAATGTGGATCAAGAACAACTCCCAAAATGAAGTAACCATTCGGAATGCTAATACAATTGATTGCTTGATGATTAATTATTTGATGATTGGATTGCTTGATGGTTACAATATACAAATGGAATCATAAGTGTAAAATAAGATCTTGGAGCAATCATCGTTAGTAGACAGTACAAAATCCTTCATATTCTAACCATTTTACATTACATCAGGTTGAAATATTTTCCTCTAATAATAATGCAGAATGCAAGCGTGAAATTGATGGCAGTATTGTAATTTAAATGCGTTATTCCCTGAAATCTTAAAATGCAACCAAATACGGGGAGGGCCGCTTTGAATTTTACCTCACTATTAGCCCTGTCGTTACCGAATGGCGAATATTAGCTTAAGTTTTCCTTTCTCTATCTAATTATAGAATGATTCAATTCTAATAAATAATATTCTAAAATTTTTTCATGAAAATATTGTATAGTTTGTTTGTTTGATCCTTCAGTCTATGCACTAAACGTCACTTATAAGTTAAGTAAATAGCTTCAAGTCTAAAATCGTTTCATGCTTTACGTTGTTTTGATGCAATATAGTAATATTTTAATGGAAATTATTATTTGTTCAAAATATTTAAAATAGTCTGGCCTGAAATGTTTGGTTTTGTAAGCATAATTTTCTTCTTTTTTAATTCATCGCACTCACAGCTTGCTTCCAATATTAACACTAGAAAGACTGAAATTTACTATATACCTATATTGCCCCAAAGCAGTCAAAATGACTGCATTGTGAAAGAATGATTAATGTGTAAAGAAATTTGCTTAAAATTAACTCTTTTGATATTTTTTTTATATTATTTACAGTCATAGAACCAATTATTAGTAAATATTAACAGTAAAAAAATTTACTTCACTTGGAAAAAAATATATTCTAAAAAATTCTAAGAAATTGTGCATTACATACGTAATTGTTCTTCTAATTGAAATTAAAAAGCAGTCAAAATGACTTCCTTGGGCAATCTAGTGTTAATTAATCCCATATTCTTAATTTGTAATTATCTCATACGATTAATTGGTGTAGAAAATGTACACGAAAAAGATATGACTGAACACATTATCATCTTGCTAATTTTTACTTAAATAATAACGAATGAACAAGTGTTAAAATTATGATTAGACAAGAATAGAACTCATTAAGTGTATTATTTTTACTTGGAAATAGGAAATGTTTTCAATGAATAGCGTAGTTAATCGATTACCCAACGATCAATCTTTGGTATCTTGATTTCTGTCAGCATTCTTTAAAGCATAATCTGTCATGTAGAACATGAGTGGGCGTGGGAAGGTATCAATTTTTATTTTATTCTGAAGCTCTAGAGGACTGTGAATGGTTTCTTTCAAGGAAAAAAAATTTAAAAACATATTGTATAACTGACGGAAAGAGCTTTAATTCTGAAAAAAAAGGGTCTTCAAAAATTACTTTTATGCCTCAAAATCCTGTAGGAAACACTTTCTTGTAATCGTAGTTCATACTTTAAAGGAGATTTGATGGATAACAGTTTTAAATAAATAGCGAAATTTAAGTATGCAATAGAACTTAAGACAATAATAAAACTCAAAAAGTAATTCTATAAACAGTCAGTTTTATTGTCTTGCCTTTGATTTATGAGGAAATTTACCATGTCATTATTTAATAGCAAAATATCATATGTTATAACTAATATAACGTAATTAGTTTTCCTTTACATAAAAAAATATATTATAAAGCATTATTGATCAACCCCACCTTAAAAATTTTAATTGCGTTTAAATCATAGGAATTTAAATGTGTTTTGAACCAAATAAAGTTTTATTTTTTTTATGGATATTTGTGCAGTATAGGAGTAATAATTATATTCCCTGATATGTTAGAGCTGAAATGATATATTTTGACGAAGTAATATATTTGATCAATGCTAGGTTTTTAACAAAAAAAAAAAATTTGAAACAAATTCAAATAAAAGCTTTATGAACTGTTAATAATCCTTATAAGGAATTATATTTTTACATAGCTAAGAAAATCAACATTGATTGCTTGATTAAAATTCTTGGTAATTTACTTTTTGTACTTCTCAGTATAAAATATTAAAAACATTTTGCGCATTTTTGCTACTTTTTTATATTCTATACAAGTTTGCTAGAGAATATTTTTAAGCTCCTATATCTTTGCTACAACTTATGCTTATCTTGAATACGATTATCATTTTAACGAAAAATTCGCTTTCTCTCGCTATCACTTTGATTGTACTCCTGGAAGACTTACCAAGATCTATCTTTGGAATTTATGTTTCGTCAATCCTGTAATATTCTCTCAAAATTCCTGAAATTTTTAAGCTGATTAAATTATGTACCCCTGAATTATTCCTCTTATTCTTAACAACTGAAGTGCCCTCGCAATAATCAAAGTTATTTACCCTATACAAAATCAGTATTTTATTGAATGTGTAATCTAACTTATACCGGTTGATTCAAAAATAATGTGACCAACTACAGAGTATTAGAAATTTTAATCGAATTATTTACATGGAATTTTCAATGTGGTTTCCTTTAGCTTAGAGTACACTTTGCGCAAATGTTTTCGACCATTTTCGGGGTATTTTTCCAACTTCCTCTTTCACTGCTTTTTGAAGTCCTTGAAGTGTTCTTACTTTACGTTTATTTAATAGTTTTTTTAAGTATCCGCTTAAAAAATAATTGCAACTAGCGCAACCAGGGGATGATGGTAGCCATTACTCAGAAGGAAGAGAAAATGTATATTTTTATCTTTTAGCCATTTTATAGTTGATTTTGCAGTATGACTTTATATAGAATCTTGGTGAAAAGCAAAATTTCCTTGAGGATAAAGACGTTTACATTTTGACCAAGTGTTTCAAAACTTCATTCTTATAGTATTTAGCATCAATTTTAGCCTTTGGTTCTACAAAAAATGGTTTTGTTGATTCTTGAGAGGACATTCCCATCCATACCATAACACCTGACGGTCAACTTTGTTTTAGCAAAACAGCTGCGTCTTTGCGACGTTTTTTGCGTGAAATATATTGTATCTTCATTTTGCTAGTTGTGAATAAAATATGAAACATTGCTTCATCCGAAGTTATCAATGTTTTGCATCTACCTTTGCGTAACACATTAAATACAGCGGCCAAGAATGTTTTCTTCGTTTTTCTACGGTCTTAACAGACATTTGAAGACAGACTTTTTTGCAGTCAATTTTTTTTATCTGACGACAAATTGTCAATTTGCGATACCTGTAGTTCATTTGCTAAAGTGCTTTGAGGCAGAGGATTCTCTATAGCAACAAGTCTTTTCAGCTTCTTTTTTTTTTCTTTTCCTCCAAGGACTTTCTTTCGTCCACAATTTTTTCCTGGAGCTTTTGATTGCCAATCAGATTATATTTTTTTTTCGAAGTGTAGACAGTATTCCACTAGAAATTTTTTTTTCCTTATTTTTAAATGCTTTCCTTATTACATAATTCGAGCAAACATCTTTCAAAAGCTTTGAAATTTCGATTCGAGTTTGAGGATCTAATTTCGGAGTCCTAATTTACTCCCATTAATAAAAATAATTAGATTGGTAACTTAAGGTATCCGACTACGTTCGGAACCGTGATTTTGTAAAAGCGTATAAATGGATACTATTTATGATATTTAGTGTCACTTAGATTAGAAAATGAATATAAAATTGTTTTAAGAATAGTATTGCAATAAAAAATTATCTAAGTACAATATTTTGACAAAAAATGAACATAGAATGACCCATTTTCAAAATATTCTCCTTTTGTGAAAAATTCTTCTATTATAATAATATTTTGCCTGTACATAGCTCAGACCTCTGTACAGAGGCTCAATTAGAAATTTTGAAATATATAACTTAGAAGTGGGTTTATCCCTATTTTACGACAACAGAGGGGAGAAATATTAAGAAAAAAAATGCCGATAATTATTTCAATGGTTTGTAACTTTGAAAATAATATGAATTTTTCAAAATTCCTAGTTGAGCCTCTGTACAGAGGTCTGAGCTATATACAGGCAAAATATTATTATAATAGAAGCATTTTTCACAAAAGGAGAACATTTTGAAAAAAAGTTATTCTAAGTTAATTTGTTAATATTGTATTTAAATATTTTTTTTGTCAAAATGTCCTTATAAAACAGTTTTATACATGTATTCTAATCTAAGTGACACTAAATATCATGAATATTTTTCATTTATGCGCTTTTTTAAAATCATGGTTCCGAACGCAGTCGGATACCTTAAATGTTTCATTTCTAAAATATAACTAGCAGTAAAGCGATAAAAATTTACCCTTCATCGTTAAATGCTTTTAAAATGGGTCCCACTAATTTTAAATCAACCGGCATAAGAGCATGATTAGAAAAAGACCTAGGTACGTATTCTCCAAATTTATTCCTCTGATTCGGAATAGTCATCCCTAATATCTAAAATGCATGAGCGCTCAATAAGGAGAGAGGGGAGGACGCCGATAAGAACCGGGACTTTTGCAATTTTGAAGGGGAGTTTCCCCACTGCATGGCACCAATCCCAAGAGAAGCATTCTAAAGAGAAATAAACCCGCTTCACTCAGCTTCGCTTCGGGAGAGAAGGACGGAGACACTTTGAAAAAAAGAAGGCTAAAAGCAGTCCTACATTAAAAGAGGGTCGTTATAACAATGGCAAGGAAAAACTTCTCCATTTCTTCCATTGCTTCTGGTACTTATAACCTTAAATCTTTAGTTTGCTCGGATCTCCATCTAGTCCAATTTATACCACACTGTGGCGCCGTCTGTCTTCTATTTATAACTACAGTTGTGGTAGATTTCCCTTCATTTGCTTCGAATCCCAAGTGGATCCAAATCCGGGCTCAAATCCCGATTTGCTTTGTTCCTTTTCCAACCTTAAGAGCATCAAGATTATGGAACAGCTTTTTGTTTTTGTCTTGGAGAATGCTTGCTTCGTTTTTAGTAGTTTTTTGATATAGCTATCAAGAAACAGATGTTTCTCTTTTTCTTTCGTTTTAGACGGTGCATTTTTCTATTGGTTTTTTTTTTTCTTTTTACAAAAACTCAGAAAAAGAGCTACTGGATTATATCTAAAAGCTTGTTGCTCAACTAGTTCTCTAAATATTAAGTGATTTTTTTCACACATATCTCTTAAGTCATACTCTGTTAAGAAAAGTGTGAACTTTCGAAAAATAGAGTTGAGGCTTTTTAACGGATTATTTTAATGGGGGGATTTTGAGCGTAAAGATACTCTTTCGGGTTATATTTTCTTAAACAAAATCTATCCGTGCTTAAAGTAAAATACAGTCAGAGAACTGAAAAGTAGGTTTACAGGAAAAAGAATGGTATTAATGGATGTATATTAGATAAAGAACGACGAATAATCAAAAAAATGTATACTACAGAATAGAAGAAGAGCGAAATAATATCACACTAGTGCACGTTGAGAGGTATTGGTTACTCCCATTCAGGAATTAAATTTTTTCAATGAAATCTCCAGGAGGAACAAGTAATATAAAAAAAAAATAAGTCAATTCTTACTTAGGTCAAGAAAGAAAATTTTATATTTTTATTAAATAATTACAATTAATATAAATATGTATATACATATGACAGAACCACAATATTAAGTAGCAATTAATTTTTATTAATTATCATTAAAGTATCGTATTGTTATCCAAAACAATCGTGTATATAAAATTTCAGTCACCTGAATGCTTTAAAACGTGAGAAAAAAAATCTTTTTAAAGTTTTGACCCAAGTCGTGGAAGCCTACGTGGCTGTATCTGTAATTCTTTAAATAATTAGTTTCAGTCAATTAATTTTAATTAATTATTATTAATTATCGTATTGTTACCCGAAACAATAGTTTATGGAAAATTTCAGCTTAAATAAGCGCTTTAAAATGTGAGAAAAAAACCTTTTAAAGTTTTGACACAAGTCTTCAAAATGGTCCCTAAGTTGCTAAAAATGATGCCAACGTGCCTGTATCTGTAATTCTTTCAATAATTAGTTTTAATCAATTAATTCTTATTAATTATAATTAAACTACCATATTATCATTCAAAATAATCGTTTATATAAAATTTCAGCTCAACTGAGCGCTTTAAAATGTATTTTATTAACGATTGAAAATTTGAACAATACATATGGAGATTGTGAACTAATAGTAGGAATTGAAAAAAGATTCTTCCACAACATTACTGTGATATTTGTACTATGCTAAGGAAAAACTGAATGCTATATTGTTTAATTTATTTTTAATGAAGAGAAAATTTTACTACAACACACTAATAGGAGTAAAATTATATCAATTAACGCAAATTTACGAAAATAAAAACAAATTCCATTTCATCATTAAGATGATGTTATCCACAAATAATATTTGAAAAATGCATGTTTTGGAAGTTAACACAGGAATCGCAAAGTAAAAGAAAACTAATGAAATAATTGGTTAAAGTGAGGAATCAAAAATAAAGAAGACTAATGAAGATAAATAATTAAAATGAATGTAAACACTAACACGTGGACATCAAAAACGTAAGAAGAATCAGACTCTAGCAGTAAATGACGTAAAAAGAAAGAAAATAAAAGGAGAGGGAATAAAATAAAATAAAAGCTAAAGAGATGAGAGGGAAAGAGGGAAAAAGCACCGCTAGCATATGTTGAGAGGGTATGGGTCACCCGTGTTTATCAATGGGATTTTCCCCAATGAAATCCTTAGGGGAAAGAAGGATCATTCAAGTACTTAGGAATTGTGAATCCCCTCCTCAATTATAGAAGGAGACCACGTCTAAGTGAAGATTTTAAGAATGAACATGATTATGATATGAAGATTCTCACACAATTGAAACTAGCACCCGTTTATATATATAGGTATTCAATTAATCTATTATAGTAATTAATTGATTATTCTTCAAAAGATTTTATGAAAGAAAATTTATTCGACCAGAATAACAAATATAAGGAAGATAATTCATATATATTTAAGTATATTGTTAAAATCGATATATATTTAATGGTTACTTCAACTTTTTGAACATCATATCCAAAATGAGTCTTTTTAAAAAAAAAAAAAAATTAATTTTTTTTAAAAAAAACGTTTTTTTTTAATAGTCAAGCAATTCAAAGTGTCATCACAGCAATCCTTGCTCTAATAAGTAATGAAAAGTAAAATAAAGGTACTTCTCATAAAAATTAAATTAATATTCTTTTACATTTTTACTTGAAAAGGCTTACACTATGTTTTTATGAAGCAACAATTTTGCTTCCCAGTATGTATTTTTCTTATAAGGTTTAAATGCAACTATTTCTGCAATATATTCTTTTTTTTCATTTCTGTTTAACTAATGTTAGCAATATGAGCAATAATAAATTATACCACATTTGCTTTTCCTTATTACTTATCAACTAATCATCTGCAATAGGGATAAATGTATTTTTCGAGAGATTTTAGCTATTTATGATCAATTAATTTATGAAATAACTTTCACATTGTTTATTTTTCACTTTAATAGTATATCATTAGTTATTTCATAGAATAACTAGTTATTGAATAAAATAACTAGGTAAAGTAAGAAATATTTCACTTATTATATACTTTAACTGACTTGTCTATTAATTTCATGAAATACCTAGTTATTCTATAAAATAACTGTGAAT